>JAJTUR010000310.1:0-25213 GCA_021399475.1 Hyaloscypha finlandica
TATAAAGAGTTAAGAAGTAAGGGTAAGGTACTAGGAATCTTATTCTAGGGAAGGGGAGGGAGAATATTAGATATCTAGGGACTTAGAGGAGGAGATTAGACTTATTTCTTTCTAGCTATAAGAGTATATCTTCCTTTCTTTACTTTAAGTTTCTAGGGATTACGAATAGTATATATAATAGGAAGGGAAAGTATAGGATTTCTTTCTTTACCTTAATTAAGGGATAATTAAGAATATAAGGAGAGAGCTATATAATAGGGTTTTTTGTCTTATCTTATATCTAGTAACTACCATCACGTGTCCTGCTTTCTAGGCTTACGAGTACTAGTTAGAGGGTTATATAAGACTTCTATTTATATATATGATTAGTTTAGATAATATATTAACCTTTTGAGTTTCTTATTTTCGATCCTTCCTATTACTTTATTATTAGTACTAAGAGTCTTTAGAGTACTACTTCTATTATTTAAGTCCTTACCTCTTATTCTATTACCCCCTATATATCTAATACTTATATATAGTCCGAAATCCATATAACAATTAAATCCCTATTATAGTAGTAGTAGTTTACTATATTCTAATATATTTATAGTACTAAAAGCAGGTACTTTTTTACCCTTACTAAAATTTTGAAGTTCTCTATTATATAATAATAGAGATAGTAATAGTATAAGTTATCTCACTTATTTCATATATATAAAAAAACTCTATTACTATATAATAGAGTACTATATAGTATTAGGGTAAAGTATAGGATAATAGAGATAAGTATAACTTATACTAAGTTCTTATAATAGTATAGTACTATATTTATAAGGTAGGGAAGGCCCTAAAAGTTTATAACTAGTAGATTTTCATATAAGATTTAGAAAAGTAAAATAAGTATACCCTAACTTATAGTAAGCTTACTATTAAAAGCAAATACTAATTATATATTTAAAATCTATTTTATTTAATTTAAATCTTAATTATCCTTTAATAATACTAATTAAATAAGGGGGTAACTATAGTAGAGAAATAGTACTTATAGGGGAAAAGAACTTTTAATAAGGTAAACTCGCTTAGGTTATAGTAGCTTCCTTTAAGCTTACTAGCTATAATTCTATATATAAGTTACTCTTTATTAAAATTCTTATTAAAATTCTAACTCTAAAACCGATTTCGCTCTTATAATTTATAAATTATTATATTATTTAATAATATAATCTAAGGATATATTATATTTATAATTAATTATAATATAACTTACTTATAAACTTATTAACTCGAATATTATTATTTTATATATAAATATTAATACTAAGTAGTTCTAAATCTTAAAGAGATATTCGATTTTCGATCTTCTCTTCTCTCTAAAAATTATAACTCTTCCTATACTAAAGCGATTCACGTGCAAATTTTTTTCCTAGATAGCGCTAGCTTAGTACTATAATATAGATTAGGGTTAGGGCTATTTACTAGCGCTAGTAGAGGTCTATTTAGGGCCGGGTCGCGCGAGGGGCGGATCGCGATTTTGGTGGGGTTTGGCGGCCCGTGCTTAGGGTTACCGGGGGAGGTTCTGCGACCGGGGGAGGTTCTTCATACGATGTCCAGGTATAATGATTGACATACAGCCCGGCCACCCAACCACGACTGGACTTATAAGTTACACTACATACAGCTGAATCGCAAAAAGAAGCCACAAAAACGTGGCATAGCTGTAATCCTATCGTTCTCATCCCAACTTCAACCCCATTATTTTATTACATCCTTTGGCTATGATATTCACATACGATTTTCCTACTCTTTATATACATTCGCAGCTTCAAAATGGCGTCCACCTGCCCCGAGAATGAAAACTCGACCGACTGTCTCCTCCGGGCCCTCCTACAGTTTACCGAGAACGAGGCCAATGCCCAAGACTCCAAGTTCGATTGGAACCCTATTACTTTCGCATTTACCGTCCCCATCGGTCTCCTAGCCACCATCTTCGCACTAATAACTATTTGCCAGGCGGTTCTGGCGTCAGGCCCAGGCCGTCGCAAATCGAGCAACCGTACCATTGGGGATGAGTGGGCGTCCTTAACTAAGTCGAGATGGAATTGGCACGATTTTAACCGCGTGTCTATCGCTAAGACTCCCCTGATGAGATCCAGGAAGATCCAAACGGCCCTTATTAAGTTCTTAGAGAAGGAAAACCAGAACACCGACAAATCCCTAGATGCGCTGGAGAAGATGTACCAGAAATCTCAATTTTCCAAAGCAACCCCAGCTACAGCGACAATCAAACGTCATACCGAACCCCCTGCTGCAACATGGCTCAGGTTGCTCCGACACGTAGGACTTCATGACAAGGATTTTGGGAAGGATGAGTTCGAGATAACTGCGGCTGACTATCTTCCTGACGATATCCCCGCCGTACCAGCCTACGCCGACTTGGGGTTTATAGTTGCTGTAACAGCAGCTGCCGGCGCGTACTCCTTCAAAATCGACCCCCCGTCTCCTTACCCAGTCATTACAGGGGATGGATTCCAGTTCGACTTTAGGCAACACCCAACACTCGGTAACATAGGTGCATTCTTGAAATATGGGCAGGGGGACGAAAATATGGAGTGCCCCACAACCCGCCAGGTAATTCTGGCACTTCGGCATTCTCGGGGCGATATCGACATAGGCCCTTCATTCCTCTCTAAAAGAGCTACAGTTCCAGAGACGGGTCAAAAAGAAGAATTCAACATACATTTTCCATTTCAACCAGGTGTTAAAATACGGACATGGGCGACCTCAGTTAAGTGCAAGCAACATTCTGGTTTATGCAAAGATGCAGAAGAGCGTTCGAATGGCCAGATAACCGATGAATATCACCTCCTGTGGCTTTTCCTCGCAAGATTGCCAGAAACCACCCCCGCCACCTTTCCGTCAAAAAAGTCCAATTGTTTAAATGTACTCCAGATGCTCGCATTGAATAGCCCCTTCTGGTCGAGTCCAAATGAGAGTCAGTGGAATGACAAGAGGTGGCTGGAGTCTTTCTACGACCAGGATCAGCGGCATATTTCCCTTCGCAGTACTCCAGAGAACCCTACGGACGAAAATCTAAAGGAGCTATCGGAAATTTTCCTTCACAATAAGGGATTAGACGAAACGGATGGGTGGACCAAAAATGATCACACCTGGTCTGGAGATTACGATGTTGAAGCATGGCGGAAGAACCGCGCCATATTATACGGGCACGTTTGCGAGAAGGGTGCGAAGTTCCTGTATAAAATCGAAGACTTCATAGCATGGTTCGACGCTATGACATCAAGACAAAAGCGGTACTTTCGTCTACTCGTTCTTCTCCAGCTCCTAGAGGTCGACAGGCGGCTTAAGCGTGCGAATAAAAATGGTGCTGTCAGTTGCCAGATCTTCTCCTTGTATTACACAACTCTGGCTCTTCTAGATTCAAAACGCGCGATCGAGGACAACAGTTTTGGAGTTTCCAAAAGATATAATACCCAGAAAACAAACTGGGATTCCCTTAATGTCGATGACGGACCGCAAAGTAATCTTATAGTCCGCCATTTTAAAACTCTCGGGACCCTTGGCGCCTTTTTAGATACTCCGACTCTACCCGATCCAAATACGCGCAGGCATAAGTATGATGAAAAGAAGCTCCTTTGCATTTTCAAGAGCCAGTTAGATGGCTTTGGGCAACTTGAGCTATTTCTAAAGTGGGAATACAAAGTTCTTTGCAATATAAAGACGATTCTGGATTCCTGCCACAATACTATTTTGAAAAACAATTGGGAGCGCTTCCCCGAGCAGAGTGTTAGTCAAGGCAACGCTTGTAACCAGTCTGGCACGGAAAGAGAGCACAGAGAAGAGGAAGACAATTTGGTTAGCAGAGAGGAGATGTCGGACGGACGTACGCTGCTAGATATAATACGAAAGGAATACGAATTTATGTGGGCTGCCAGACACAATAAGCCAGAAAAGAAGCCAGAAAATGAGCCAGAAAATGAGCGAGAAGTTGAGCAAGAAGAACAGTGGGAACTGGAAAAGGTAAAAGATGTTATTATCTTTAGGTGCATTTTAGTTTGTCTTTTATTCTGTACTGCACCAGACAGTAGTGATATGTTATCGTCGGGAGTATGGGAACATGTTATTCCAGTTATATAGTTCCTAACAGCTTCAATTTCTTTCAGTACACTATTTACTATTTAACGGCACCTAAGAGCGTGTTAATTGTCCATTGGTATTAGCAAAGTTAGGCAATGAGATGTAAATATAGTATGTAAATACAGAGTAGCTGGAAACTTACGTCTGCAATACTTCCTCCTGACTTAGAGAGCTGCAAACGCGATGATCTGGCCTGGTTGGAATGCAGCCCCTGATCGCAGGGCTTGCAGGCCCTCGCAGTAATCACATGCACCATGAAGCTGGTAATTCACCAGGCTACCGTGATGTTCCATTACAGAATTATGGTTGACTGGTAAGCTCACTTGAAGATATTGTGATTGCTGCATCGCAATACTCCGGGAAGATTCTTTACCTTCCAGACTCGTTGAATCTAGCTATGTATCAGAAAGCTGGCTGCTAGGGCCATTGAATTCATGCATGACTCATCGCAGTGAAGAAAGGAAGGTACTAATGAGTGACCTGTGGCCCTGTTGGGAACACCAGAGCTAGGTGGAGGGCACTCTTGGGAACACCGCTGATTTCAGGGCACCCAAAGATCGATAAAACACAAGCGCATGGTCTCGAAGTTGTAAAGACGCTTCACACTCCATTTTTGACGTCTCATCGACAAACCCTGCCGCTGTCTGACTTCATATGTGCAGTTAGTGGCTGTCGCGACTCGCATGCTCCGAGGCTCTGGTAGTTGGCAAAGCCCTCCTGAAGTGGCCTATCTGGCTGGTGAATGAGTCCATATGAGTCCTTCTACATGAGGAATGAGTCTCTCTGAGCGAGGGGTGAAGCCTTGCAAGTGCTGTAAGACCTATGGGTATGATTGAAGGCTTGTGAGCGAGTACAGTGCGCAGTAAGCCTTCAGAAATGCTACTCATTTTGGACAGGGCGGGCTAAACCCCTACAGTGGCAATGCTTAATTAACCCCAAACAGTCCGAGACCCAGGCTCAAATTCTGTGTGACATACTATAGACTACCCAGACCGAACTGTAAATAGCTTCCTGGTTGAGGATTTTGTATCTCTCTCGAATCATGAATGTGTCCATTGCTCTGGACGACTTGAGCACAGGCCGGCACTGTGGTGATTGATTAACAGCAGTAGAGAAGTCGCGATGAATTGCAACCATCACAGGCTGGAGGACTAGGATGGTTTCTTGCATTTGAATATGTCTCGGCGTGCTAAACCCTATCATTATTTTTCTTAGAAAAAGCTGAAATCGTTTGTGTGATTGTAAACATGTTTCGCGAGGACGCCAATGCGGCTGCCCAAGAAGCACCACAGACTCGCTCTTGGGGTGAAATCGGTGCCGGAGAGAAATATTGAAATCGGGCTCTGTGGTCTTCAAATTGCAGAAAAATATTCATCTTGGCATTTTTGATTTATTTTGTAAGGGGCAGAGTCCTAGAGCATCACTAACGCGGCTCTATTCCGGTTTTGATGTGCGCTTTAGTGAGACTACTGTACCTCCAACCCCAAACTGATGCCATCGATAAATGTTGAAATTTAGCTCCTTCGCTCCCAAATTGAATAAAAATATTCTCTTTGAGATTTCTGATCGTTTTTGTAAGTGCAAAGCTCCTAGAAATGGATCAATACGTTCCTGTGTAAGATTCAATTTACTCCCCTAGAGGAGTTGTCATCTACTTCGAGGCTAATTTTCGCATTCGTTAACGAGATTTAATTATCTAACTAACGATACAAGGTCTTTAGACGTCACACAGTGAAGACAGTGTATAAAATTGTTCAAAGTATAATCAAATTAGACTTTGATCCTTATATTGCCGGCCTTTTGCTTTCAATAGCTCAAAATTTATATTCCTTTACTACGGATAATAAAATACAAGTAATACGAAGTTCTTCTAACCCACAGCCTTTAATAATACTAATTAACTCCTAGGTTTATATATTCTCTCTATCGACCGACTATAAGTCCCTCACATAATACTCTTTAAATGTCTCCCGTTAATATCTACGAAAGTAGGAAAAGTCGTACGAGTTCTCTAATTACCATCTCACTATTACACGAAAGAAGCTGCCCTTTAACTAACCGAATACGATTATATAAGCAATATACAAAATAGAGAAGCCTTATGCCTATTCTTTAGGAACTCTCGTGTCCCCACAGAAACGTAAGGTTATGTCTAATATTATTAACTATCTCGATAAATTATTAGCGGTTAAACGTGTACGCTATTAAGCTTTACTATCTTCGAGAACACTACTATATATAGGGAATATTTAGGCGGAATAGAAAGCAAGTATTGTAGCCGAGTCCGCTGATAAATAAGAATTAGACGTAGTGACCGGGTAGCGGGTGGGAAGCTAGGAGAAAGAAGATGGTCGAGTTTCTCTTAGAAGCGAGCCCTATCGTAAAAGAAAGATATAGTTCTATTATTTTTAATATAGAATAGATTTCTATATCCGTATGGTAGCCGCTCTGCTCTAATCGCTCAGTGTTGTTCACGTTCGCTATACTAGGGCTTCGATTGTGCTTCTTGATCAGGTACGCAGCTTGAGTCAGTTGTTCTAAAGAAGTCTGTTTGTCGCCGCACCTGAAAACTGCGTCTTTGGCAAGAATAATTTCTTATAATGTCCATATATGATAGAACCATTCATGGTGAAACAGCTCCGTAAACCCCTCCCAAGATTCATTGTCGTAAGGGGCAGAGAGTGATTCATCCTCGCTCCTTGCAGTAATGGGACGAGGCGTTACAAATTTTCGGCGACTAAGAATGCCGCCATTGCGTCTATGGATTCTGGTGAAAAGTATGTCCTCTGTAATATAATTAGAGGAAAGTGTGTGAAGCAAGGCCATGGCTTTATCGTTGTATATGGATTTTGGTCCCAACTAGACAATGACACGAGATGCGTTTTGGTAAATGTCTTTCATTAGGCCAACCTGGTGGTTGCGTTCCTTAATATTACCCTGGTTGATGCAGATCGCGTCTATCCATATAGTAAACCCAGTCTGTTCGTGACAAAGATTCTGCATCGCTTCCAGGAGATTTCTAGCCACTAATAATGGTCGCTCATTTATGATTATTGTGCCTTTCGTGGTTGGATCACCCCAAGTATAAGACAATGCCTCGTATTTTGGCGATTGGTCTAGGAGGTAAGGCTTTAGCTCCCATCTGATTTGGCTCGATCCCGAACATGGTGCTAAAGTGAGAAGCCGTATACGACGAGATGACGGTTCGAGTTTCTCATACATCTCAGCTCCGCACTTGATCCTGCGAGGCTGCTGAATATCAAAACCAAGCACGATACTGGAGATAAAGGTCATACCGATACCCAATCCGGAATCAGAAGTCATATATAATAGACATATAATCAATAAAGCGGTTCTTTCGTTCCAAGGTATGAAAAGACAGGCCGAGAGGCCATACTTCGGTTAGAGTTGGGGAGACGTGCCAGATTGCAATTTTGCATATGATAATGTCAGGCACACGAATGAGTAGGGCATAGTACGAGTGATCAGAGGGGAAAGACATTGATTAATCGATGATGAAGCTATCATAGAATCAGATGAGGTTATATATATTACCCCGCATCCCGGATGTCAGGTGATCTAACATGTGACAACTCCTGACATCTGGTCCCTTCAAAAACGACTTAATCCAGCCATCCAACTAACTACACTATTATATTAAGTAATGCTTCGAGAATACCATTCCTTTTCTGTTCGATTTAGACTTCCTTGTCTTGCATCAGCTCATACATCGTTCTCCACCACGACTTAGGGCCCAACTATTATAGCAATTATACAATTCCTTTATACAAACATTTCCCAAAAGCGATGCACAGCCCTTGGCACTTGCTTGCGCACTCTTACCCACAACTATATTCCCTATGTGTAATTACTTCGTTGACTCTGCTACTCGGAGAAATACCTCAAGAATTCGAGGCACCTTGAAACCAAACCACTTAACGTGTTGGCCTAGCCACTCATGGACTAGCTTCTCGTTCTCTTCTCCTGGCCACGCTCCCTACCCCTCTGTATCGTAGAGGATAACGCCATCCTTCGCCATCCATATACTCAACATCTGGAGAGTAGAATCATCAGACTCAGCAAAGAAGGCCCTTGCAACCAGGGCCGTCATAACTCCTTCATAGCGGCAGTCCCAGTCTAGACCATAGCCATCATGATGAAGGCGGTCGAGGCGAGAACAATCAAGAACACGCAGGCGGTAGTGGGGGCAGATCGATGCACCGCATTGATGGCGTATGCCTTTTTCCATACTAGCCCAGCGCCACCTAAGACATTGCGCGTCTGCGTCCGGGCAGTCCTGCAGGGTGTGTGAATGACGAATCTGAGGCCATAAGCTGCAAAGAGCACATAGACTTAAATGCCGCTCTAATTGTGCAAGCACCCTCTTCACCATTCCCCTATACAAACTAAGGAGCCTGCACCTATCAGCGACCTCCTCATCGTCCGCTGGGTTCTCTTGGCGCAATTGACCCTCTCGCTCCATCTGCAGCTCGATCAAGGTATTATCGTCCTGGTCATCTAGTCTATGTGCAATCGCCGCTGCTTGTTGGTTGCTCGGCTTTGACTTAGGCTTGCCTCGAGATATATCGGTATTGATCTAGATCCGACGCTTATCTGTGGAGTCCTGGTCCGAATCTCTGTGTTCTTCTACAGACTGAGTCCAAAGCAAGTTTCTCCTCTTGGCGGACATATACCCATCGAACTCGGGCTCTTCTTCATCAGACGAAATAGAAACATGCCTTTGATGTAGTCTAGCACCTACATATTCGGATTGATTCCGTTTTTCGGAGAGCAATCTCCTTTTAGCCAGTCGGTCATCTTCAGCATCTGTCGAATCTTCATCCGACGAGCATAACGGCCTTCGTTTACCAGAAGACGTCATCGATCGCATATCTTTCAGTGAATCTGCAGGTTTGACGCCAAGCTTTGGTTGAACATGTGGTGATGAAAACACCTGTGAATGATCCTCAGGAGCCTGAAGCCGCTTTGCAGGCTTGACTTGTTGTGACCGAGGCATTACCTTGCTAGGTTGATGAAGGAACTCATGCCACCGAGTTGACGCCCACTCATAAACACGTAGCAGCGCCGGTTGTAGCTTTGCAGGGAAGGCTCCATCAAGCCCATAAGTCGTCGCGCGTTGTATTGGCCGATGTCCACTTTGCCAAGCAAATACCACGTTTATTTCGGCTGTAGCGCTTTTGTCGTCGTATCGATTAAATGGCTTATGCACTTCTTGAACATGTTTCTCCGTAATGCCGATGGTTAGTTGGCGGTAGAGTTGGGTATTGGTTAATACTCCCCATACGTCAGTGGTAGCCTTCTTCAAGATGGATGTAAGGCGAGGAGCGTCCCAAGGTTTGTCGGGGGTTTGATCTGACCGGAAGAGCAAATGCCTCTGTGAGACGGATTCTGCAGAGCCAGAGCGGCAAGATTGCTCCCGTCTTAACATTTCCAACAATGGACGAATGTAGACGAGATACTTGTACATGACATGGCCAGGATGTACTGGTAAGAACCGAACCACGTTAAACTCTCGATTCGTAGACCTCTTTGCCTTATAATGCCGAGTAAGGAAGATCAAGAACCTATTATAGACATACAAGCCGCGCTCCGTTGATGAACCATTATGGCACTCTATACTGAACAGCTCAGACACTCGCGCAACTTGTCCACCTCCAGTCTGTAGTGCGCCTGCGAGCATCTCAAGAAGCAACTCTGCTTTCTTGCGGTAAAGAAAGATAGCCTTCCAGTCCCATCTGTTTTCACGAAACAGGCTGTTGCGACGGGTAGTACAGGCCTTCGTAGACAGGTCTAGATATGCATCCGCGAGCTTATTAGCTGGATGCTGAGTGAAAGAGAAGCCATATTGAGTATTAGTCATATTATCCTTGACTTTGGCCAAATCGATCTCTGGGTTCAGATCAAACATTAAATCATCGTATAGTTCTTCGGCCTTCGCAAAAAAGTGCTCGGCCAAGCCGCGGAACTTCCCCATCGTAAGACTGGAATCATCTCCATAGAACACGATCTCGCCGTCATTACTCCAGCGGAGTAGGAAGGAAGGTGGATCTGTACGGGCTATAACACGGCTAAAGTCTCGGAGACTCTGAAACTCCTCCAAAGGTGATGGGGAGCCTGTAATCATGTACCTCTGCCGTATAACGTCGAAATACTGATACTGCTGGAAACGCGAACGCCGGGGGATGCCAAGATGAGGGTAGGGCCGAAGTGGTAAGGCGTATTCGAGGAATAGCAGCCGCTGGATATAAATGAGGGCAGAGAGATGGGGGGTAAATTTTTTGGCGGGTAGGAATCCTCGGGCGTCCGCAGAGAAGCCAAGAATGCCACTGAAGTAAACCAACAGACTAGAGCTCGGTTAGCTATCAATAAACTCCACAGTGCTGAACGTGATGCTTAGCTGAAAGACTAGCTCTAGAAGCTCACCCACAGCAGCACTGGCATTATCAAACTGGTCTGCTTCTTGGTACTCATCTTCGCTGCCGTGTCCAACACTTCCTTCGCCATCATCGTTATCGTCTTGTTCTCCTTCTTCAACGCCATCCTCAATATCTTCATCGTCTTCACCATCCTCCCCTTCTTCAGCCTCGTACCCATCTTCCTCATTAATTCCCTCTTCTTCATCCTCTCCTTCGTCTTCTCCTTCATCTTCCGCACCACCCCCAGTATTCTCACCTCCATCTCGCGGTCCTGGCCATCTACCTTGAGCAAGATCAGCATCACTCCATGCTCTATGCTCCCAAATCGCCCGCATCTGGCGTAGCTGCTCCTTTTTGAATCGGATGCCAGTCAGGCGGTGACGTGCGTCTACGGGCATTCGGTAGGCACGGAAGGTAAAGGCGAGGCAACGCTTCCAGAGTTGGCGGTACTTCTTCTTGCTTGACTTTAGCGCAACCAGGGTGAACGGTTTGGGGTAGCACGTCTAGGGCTTGGTGCTCCGGAGCCAGCAGAGAAGCGTACGACCGGTGTGCTGCATAGTCTCCTCACAACGATTAAGCATATGATCTACGGCCACTATTAAGAGAGCAATCTTGGCCTCATCATCTTGGGGGCTCACGAGTTCCGGATCCGCGGGGTTAGAACTTGGCCCAAGAACGTGATCCGTCGGCAGAGAGCTCCAAGGCATCTCGGTGAGACTCCGTAAGATATCACGGCGGAAGCCCTGATAAGTGATTTCCCATCGCGTCCGCTCTATCCACGGACGTGTTCCAGCTAGTATTAGTGTGGTCGTATTCGCGGTGTGTACATGCTCCTGTTCTTCAGCCCTTGCACGCTCTCGCTCGTGTACTGATTATAGATGTTCACCAACACCTCGACTAGTAACTAGTCGGACCAGGCTCCTATCTTTTTGGACGATCCAGTATTGCCGAGAGGCGCCGTGAGTCTAAGTCTGCAAATAGACATCGTCATAAAGGTTACCAATCCTTGTACTCGTAGCCTGGCGGCTACCCAAGTGCTTCTGTGAGATATGCTTCGTGAGTTCGTGATAATTGACAGTGCGATAACTACAGCAGGCAAAGCTATCATGCACTCCAAGTCGAGGGTGAATGTCAGAACTATCAGCCCGTAAGGGAACCTCCGCAGGATTACGGAACCTATGAGGGTATCGAGTATTCAGGTGGCTTGTCAGACCCCCTCCGTTCTTGCTGATCAACGCGGTGCTTGTCGCGAAGGTGAGACGTGACTTGAGATCGGTCGACTATAAGAGCATATCCACACTCACTTTGACCGCAAATCAGAAGCTGCTCATCTGGATCTACAAAGAGCTGGAGGCGCGCAAGAAAGGGGTCCGAGGTGGGTTCCATATTAAATCAGTTGATAAAACAATGTTCAAGATGGAATGGCAAAAGGTTTTCTACTACATAACCCACTGTGTTTCTGACGCGTCCCTCGCGTACGCACGTGCCACAATCTCTGGGTTATGTCATAACCGACGCCAAGACAGCCAACCCTTATTCCAGTAGGCCAGTAACGTGTGCCAGGGTTCTCAAATCCCAGTGGCCGCCATGGCGAGCTTGGCTTCCATTTGAGACGGTTCCGGACCGCATTAGCAAGGCGCTTATTCCGAGACCACGCATAACTAGTCAGAATGACAGCTTATAGCCCTCGTACTTTGAGCAGGCTCCACATACCAGGGGTTTCAACCGACATTCCGTTGGGAAACTCAACTACTACCACCTGCAGTCGTTGGAGGAGAGGCATACGAGGGAGGTTGGCGTATAGTAGCTCAAATGCCTCGTACGTATACTCAAGCATATAGCCCCACTTGCTCTTGGCCTTATCCCAATAAACGATCCGGATGAACTTGACGTGGGCCAGGGGGTCTTGATATCCCAAGTTAGTACTAGCGAAGTACTCAGCCATAGTCTTTAGGTCGGGAAAGCTCAGGGTCTCTCCGATTAGGGGCCGAAAATGATATTTGCCAGAGATAACGCCGTAATGCCGCTTACCGCCCGTAGGCATAGCACGGGCCCCGATACCAAAGTCATTCTCGCTCTCATATTAGAGGTAAAGAGCCCGGAACATTTGCGAAGCTTGGGCAATAGCTGGGAGTTGGCTTGCAGGAAGCAAAGCTGTCCGGCACCCTTCAGTGGCGTAGTCCATAATCATACGCAACAGCTCCTCTGGGAGATCTCCAATAAAGCAATGAGAGGCGCTAGTAGCCTCTATTAAGTAAGATGGAGTGGGGTAGGCCATGGCTATAGATGATTTTCAAACAGATCTTGGAATGAAGTGTAAATAAAGCAAGACTAAGAAGAACTTCTAATGAAAAGGCAATAGTGGGCATACATAGAATATATATATGCCGTGGCTATTACACCGAACTTCTGTGCAACGTAACCGAACCTATTAGACTAGTGCAATTTGTTAACTCCTTATTGTGAATTCCCTCATATAATTTACTATAGAAAGCTACATAAGAAAGAGTATAAATATTTCCCGAAGCTAAAAGAAACCATTTGCCACGTGACTATAAAATATTAGCCGCTCCCCTTACACCTCCTACTTAAATTATAGCACACGCTTAGTATACCTTAGGTTTACATAAGTCCTTATCTAGCATAGTATTCTTATAGCAAATACAGTTTCCAGATCCCGGACTTAAGCTTAACTATATCATGCCTACTCACCCCACATCACCGCTAATATACTAAACTAGAAGAGCTATAGCATACTAAACCGGAAGAGCTACGAGAGTCCGTCATCGTCGCCGCTTATATAGGAGACCCTGCACCTCTCGAAACTTATAAACCCTAACCTATTCCGCTCCTCCTACCCAAAAATACTCGAATATTAAGTTCTCCCAATACTACTTAACTCCCCTTAACCTTACCAAAACATTCTCGTGCCTTACCTCTAGCATCACGCTCCCTTATACAACCCCTAGCCTAACTTGGGAGGTCTCTACGCTCCTCTACCCTCAACCTTTGGCGACTCCCGGACTCAGATCCCGCCGAGATATAGAAGCCCCGAGCATAGTAGCGAGCTATAGCTGCTTCGAGTTATTGCTTCATTAGTAACCTCCGCCATTGAACCAAGAGCATATGCTATCAATGAGCCTCTACTTCTGCCAACCGTTATTATTCCTACTATTCTTCTTGGAACAGCTATTCCCGCCGCCTCTTAGCTTCGGCCTCCTTAATAAGCAACCATTTCAGCTCTTCCGCCTTATCATGGACCACTTTCTTCTGCCGCTACATATAGACATCCAAGCGCTTCTCGTTCAACGTCACATCACCAGGAGAATCCTCCTCGCTATTAGGTGAGAGCTGAACTCGCCTCTACTAATATATTAGGGATCGGTACTTTTCTCTCTCTTTATTAAGCTCCCTCTAAACCTAGTCTACCTTATCTAACGGATCTAGTTGATTTTAGTACTCAATATTAATACAATATATCTCTAAGTCTACTATAGTAGTATTTAGTACCATATTATTACTAAGCCCTTAAATAAGCTGTCTCTTAGTAGCGAGCTATATAACCTACTTATATACCTCACTTTCGGATAAGTTAGTAAGGTCATACTTAGGTTAGACCTTATATAGTATATATAGCGTAGCGTCTAAGGACAATCTCTACCCTTTAACTAGATAGCGGTATATATAAAACGCAGGGAATAGCTATAGCAAGGTATACTACTCTTCTTACTATTAATAATATATATATATACTAGTATAGTAGCTTAACTACTAGCAAACCTGCCCACCCTAGTGCTTCATAAACCAATCCCCTTATAGATAGGGTAATAGCTAGTAACTCCTTATAAATGAGCTCTTCAACTTCTACTTCTATTCCTATACCTAATTCTTCCCCCGTATAAGCGTAATCATCTCGAAGCTACGCTAGAATAAGAGATGGTACGGCTTCTTACTCTAATACTTATATTAGAACTAGTCACCTTTCTATTCCTAGAGCTATACGAAAAGCACATCGATACTCTATACTCTAAGCCGCTTTCCCTTAATGAGATAAGTAAGGCTATATCAAGGCCATAGAATATGATTAATACTCGGCTAATATAGCGGCACCTTCCTAGCGAGCGCCTCTTTAATAGACCCTTTCTTTACGAAGTATTTAATATATTAAAAGACGTCCTTTTGGAATATATAGAGGCAGATCTACTAGAGGATATCCTCGAGAAACTCTTAGTATTTAGGGATTCCTTTAAATTACTATATTAACTACTAGATCTTATTTACCCGGATAAAGTCCTCCCGAATATCGCGGATCTAATTATACCACATATAGTATACTTATTACATTAATAGGTTATTAAAGAGTATATACTACCTATATAGCGCCTTAAAGGTTATAGTCTCCTAGTTAATTTTGTCTAGAAACTATGAGTACCTATACTAAGGTATAGTTACTTGAAATCCAAGCCCTTTAGTCCAGCGAAATCTATTAGGAGCATTACTATTAAGTATATACCAAACGCCCCGCTAGTAGCCGGCTACTTCTTTTGGATACCCGCCTCTATAAGAGAACTAGAGGTAGCGAAGAAACATTAATATTATCTATATATATTCTCACGTTACCTACTAATACCTACTTAAGCTATATACTATCTTAAACCTAACATAGAACTTGTTAATATTCCACCGGTACTAAGAAAGTAATATTATAGTAGGGTATATAGTATATAGAAGCTCTTTACTAGTAGGAGCGATTCTTTACTAATATAAGTTTAATGTCTCTAATTAATAATCTATAGTATTAAAAAGGGCAACTAAGACCCGATATTCCTCTCGGATCCCAAATAATTTCTATATTAATCCTTGGATCCTATAGTAGCACCGAGCTTTTATATAGAGATATGCCTTAATAAGTATAACAGGATTATAACTAAGGCTAGCCCCTACATGCTACTAGGTCTTCTATAACTATGGATCCAAGGCGAGTATTTCGATACTAGTATTAGTGAAAGGATACTAGTTCTCAGCTACAAATACCTCTTTCACACTACTATAAAACTAGCTATATAAAAGACCCCCGGTACGAAGCTACGAATTTGTACATAGTTCAACTCCTATAGATATAGTATCTCTAAGTATCGCTATTAGGTATAGTATCTATTAGTATAAATCTAACTTCTCGCTATTCTAATACTAGTTATAGTAACTCTCTAAATAGTACTTCTACTAGAGGAGTATCTCTATAGGTAGTGAATTACTAATATCTTTAGTTAAGAGGTAGGTCTATCTTAGATAGGTTTCCTTACTAATATTAAAGTAAAAGTCAATGGACATATAGGCCTTATTCACTACCTCCCCCTAGTACTTCTATAAACGGGTCATTATACCTCCCTAGGTAGAGCCTTTAGTTAGCGTTTTTAGATTCTTTATATAGAGAAGGATAGTTATATCTTTAAACTACTATAGACTAGGCTACTTAATAGTCTCTTAAATCATCTCCTAAATTATATATAATTAGTCTAGTAAGATGAAATATATAATAAGTTACTTACGAGGTAGGGTATTAACCTTCCGGGACTAACCTTTAACTCTACGAGTAGTCGAGTTATACTTTCTATAGTAATAGCTTAAAGGGTAATATTGAAGTTAAGTACTATTATAATAACGGTATATAGCTGGGAGGAGAACCTAATCTATTCACGTCTAGAAGTTAATATCGAGTAAGCGGCTACTCTACTAACCTTCTCGATAGAGACGGGGAAAGAGGAGGTAGAGGGAGATATCTTTAAAGCTAATTAACTAACCTAGCGTGTAATATGGGATCTTATGAACTAGTTTCCAGATAGAATAGAAGTACCTATAGCCGTCAAAAAACTAGACCTACCGGGGAGCTAAGTATAAGCTAGATTAGAGGTCAGAAACCGGTATCTATATTACATTCCACTAAATACTACCCTTTGTAATTCCTAGACTAGGACAAAATCTAGTAATACTATTAATATTAAACGTTACTTTAGTTGTCTTATATAGTATATCCTCTTCCTAGAGATAAATATATACTAGGACTTCCTTAGGATCATTAGGATAGATTCTACTAAATACCTAGCGCTTTTATATAGCTGTCATTAATCTAGCTAAGTCATTATTATAGGGTGTAATCTAGCTTGAGCCTAGTACATTAGGACACCCAGATAATACTTCATTATTAGACCCGCTAAGAAAAGCTTATAAGCTATAGTGTATTTCATACTCATTAATATATTCTCTATTAGAACGCTTATAGTAGTCACGGCAGTATCCGTGAAACTAGACAAGTTAATTAGTTAATTAGATAGCGAGCTTTTCGACTTCTAATTAGCCTATATTAGGTACTAAGTCATTAATATCTGGGAAATTGGCGCCTTCCACCTCTTTAATAAGCTCATTTACGTTCAATTCACAAGATTCGACATCTAATATATCTATAGAGGCTAAACCTATAGATGAGCTCGGTAATAGAAGGAGGCCGTTAAACTCATTATTAATTTATAGGGGAACGAATCCATTATTATAGCTTACTAGAGACTAGAAGTCACAAAGACTAGCGGGAGGAACATCATTAAGCTATATTAGGTGCTATATGTTTAGGACCGGCCTAGGAGCTACTTGGAAGATATTCTAGAAGACGGAATACTGCTACTCTACTCGTTTCTGCCGATATCTCTCCCTTTGTCTTACTTTCCTTACTTCGTATTTCTTATCTTTTAATTAGTAAAGTGAGAGTGGACTACGCTTCTTTGGAATCTGAGGCATGATTAGGCAGGCAATGGCTAAATTAACGTTGAATTATTATAGAAGAGGTATTAGGGGCCCGAATAGTATTAGCCTTAAAGGTGTACTAACCCCTAAATAGTTTAGACATATATACGGGTTTCTGCTTACTATACCGAAAATAGATGAAATCTTCTATATAGGTTCCAAATTGGGGTTAGTCTTCTATATGGGTTTCATATACGGAAAATTAAGCGAACTACCTCGATTTTAATACCAAAGTTACAAACTTTGAAAATTATTTATAAAACAACTATAACAGATATATTAATAAAGAGTATATATTTATGATTTCTATCTATAAGAGTATATAGTAAAAGTTTTGTTTTATTAGATTTCGTTTGTTTAATTTAACTAACTACACCCAACTTCGGGTATAGTTTAATTAACTTAAGAGATATCTCTATTATTATATCTTAGGTATCTTAGAGTATTATAACTAGGTAAGTAATAGCTTTTATAGATATACTTATATCTTACTTATAAGCTTATTAAATAAAGCTAGCCTAGTAATAGGACTATACTAGGTATATAACTAGCTCTAAATCACTAGCTAATTCCTCCCTAGGTATAGTATAATTAATATAAGTTACCTCTTTACTTAGGTTAATCTAGAAGCGGACTTAGTTAAGGAATACTAGATTAAAGGTAAGTACTAAGGCCTTATTAAAGCCTTCCTAGATATTAGCTATTATAGGATAAGTAAAGTATAGCTTAGTATTCTTATTAGAGAATATAAGCTATATACTATAGTATATCTAGTTTACGGGATTAGTAAGCTATTATTAAATATCCTACTAGATTATAGCTAAGTTATTAGGATATAGTATATAGTAAAGTAAGAGTAAGGGAGTCTTAGTAACTATAAGGCCCTAATACTTAGTAGAGTAAGCTATAGCCTTCTAGTAAGTATAGTCCTAAGAGATAAGGAAGTACTAGCGACTTAATACTAGTATATAGTAGAATATAACTAAGAGGAGGAGCTAATTAGTCTAGGTTTAGAGGAGACTATAGGCCTTATTATTACTTTTCCTAGGGAAGTTTATTTCTTTCTTAGGGTAAAATATATAAGGGAAGAGGATAAAGATACTAGTATCTTCGTATCTAATAACTTAGCTAAGGTAATAATAAGGTACTTTATATAGTAAGATATTAATTACCTTCTTACTTCTCTTAAAGTTATAGTAAACTATTAAATATAGATATAAGTTCGATATAATATTCGACGAAAAGCGGGGGTAAAGGTTAATTACTACCCCTTAATAAGTAAAGGCTAGGCTAGAAGTATATCCGAGAAAGCTATTAATATTAAAGTATACCTTAGTAGAGCCCTTTATTAACTAGGAGTAGTAGAGATAGAAGCTAATATATTCCCTACTATAAGCTAGAGCCTTACTTTTAGTTACCTAGTTAGCTTTTAATACTAGACTAGTAGTAGTTTAATCTAGATTTACTTCTTAATTACTAGTATCTCGGTCTTAGTTACTTTCCTTATTATTATTAGATAAGTTAAGATCCGTCTCTTTATTTATATTAAATAAGTTAATATCTTATTCTTCGCTATTATTATTACTATTAAATCGTGATGTGATATTACCCTCGAAGATTCATTACTAATTCAGTAGTATATAGGCGCTTTACTTAGTAGTAGTTAAGAAGCTAGCCTTCTTAATTACACGGGGGAGTTAAGCTTCTTCGAGTAACGTAGTATAGTTATTAATAAATAAATATAAGAGGGAGTTTATAGTACTATTATATAGTATAAGTATTATAAGGTATTCCTTAGGACTATAGCCCTTAAAATATAGTAGGTACTAGCTAAGCTTATAGGTGAAGTTAACCTAGAGTATATCTACTCCTTATAACTAGGTATCTAAAAGAGCTTTATTACTCTTATCCTTAGTATTAGTCTCGGTACTTACTTTAACCTAGGTCCTAATTCTACTCTTATTTATTACTAGCTTAGTAACCCTTACCTCTATAGAATCCTCTAATTTATATTCAAATTTATTAATATTATACTAAGACTCGCTATTATCTAGTTATATTAGAGTACTAGGCTTATCTTTAACTAATACTCTATTATCTATATTATAGCTAAACTCGCTATTATCTAGTTATATTAGAGTACTAAGCTTATCTTCGATTAACTTAGTATTAATAATACCCTTAATACTATTAATATCTTTAATACTTATAGTACCCTTACTCTTACTTTACTCGAGGTTAGTAGTAAGCTCACTAATAGTTTAGCCTCTCTTAAAAAGACTCCTAGGAAGAGACTAGTTACTCGGCTTAAGGTTACTAGCCTCTAGGGGACTATCTTTTACTCCTAAGAGGTCTACTAGCGAATCGCTTACTAGGCCTATTACTTCTTAGTCCTAGTCCCTCGTATTTTAGGTAGTATTAAATACTAAAAACGTAGTAAAGGATAATTCATTGAGTTCTGTCTAAGAAACTAACTAAGTAAGGTGATCTCGCTAAGGAGACCTTACTTATATACACGTGCTATTCTACTATATAATAATTCACTCTATTATACTATTCGTAATACCCTCGTTATAATATTAATGAATCTGAAAATCTAAAAGGAAAAGGTACGCTATTAAGTACTAGTAACCTAAAGTAATTAAAGCTACTAAATATATACTACCCCTAATCCTGTGTCCGTTTATATTTATTAACTCATCCGCTACCTAGGTGATTAGGATCTCCGTAACTAGTATCTCTATATAGATCGGGACCTCTATAGTTGAGCTAGTTGGGATTATAGCTAGGACCGTAGCTGGGATAATTGGGATTATAGTTAGGATTATAGTTAGGGTTATAGTTATAGTTAGGATCGTATCTATAATTATAGTTACAGAAGTTGGGAAAACCGGGGGGGCTAATATAGCCTAGTAATCCAAACTATAGCTATTAGTATCTATACTAAGGAGTATAGAACTACTAATAGTATATCTATTAGAAGGGGAATTAATACTAGGGTACTAGAATAGCGGACTGATTTCCTAGAGGTACTAGAGTATATATAGGTATAGGTATAGGCGTAGGCGTAGTACTAGTAGCTATAGTTTTAGTCTTCTAAGCGGTTAGAGGCTAAACTACAGGTTGATTTTATATTATAGCTACGATTTCCGATATCTTCTAAGTAGCTAGAGGCTAAACTATGAGTTAATTTTACGTAGTAGCTATAATCTCTAATACCTTCTTAGTAGCTAGAGGCTAAACTATGAATTGATTTTACGTAGCGGCTATAGTCTCTTATATAGCTAGGGCTTATATACTAGTAGTAGTTAGTGTTAGGTTTTGTGTAGTTACTACAAGAGTTTATATAGGCGTAGTATTTATCTAAGTAACTAGAGCTTATATACCGGTAGTAGCTAGTATTAGGTTTTATATAGTTACATAGGAGTTTATATAGGTATAGTATTCTTCGGAGTAGCTAGAGGTGGGTTTAGTATATCTATTATAGCTTTTTGTGTTAGGTTAGTAACCTACGGGGACATACCTTATATAACTTCCTATAGTAGCTCTAGTATCTTAGGAATATCCTTATTAGGGATAAAGTCGACGTAGGATATTTTACCTATAAGGACTAGTTCGCCGCTATCGACTTTCTTAGTATAGTCGGCTTTTATACTCTTGATTAGCTATAGCTAGTCTTCCTAGATTAGGTATTTAATACTAATTTATAAGTACGATAAGGAGCTTTAAACTTATAGGTAATATATTAGGTTATCGTTTATCTCCTTCTCGGATTTCGGTGGGTTAATAAGCTAACTAGGGAGACCAAAAATCGTATCTATCTTTGGGTTCATTTCCTTTAGATATACTAAGGCTTCTACTCCTTGTGCTATAAATGGGACTTAATTACTATCTATATCTATACGGAATACTAGTAAGCTAGGCATCTATACAGGGGTTAGTTAAATGATTAGTTCGGGAATATCTAGGGCCTCGTCTACCTAGCTAAGTAAGTTCTAAATATTAAGCTTCCCCCGTAAATATAAGAGCGTGTATAGCTCCTCGTTATTAAGTACTACGATATGCAAGTCTTCTTACTATTTTAGTAGATACAAGTATTCGCTAGAAGTAAGGCTAGTTCTATAAGTATCGGCGAACTCTATTAACTATATATTAAACTCTAATATATACTATTATATTTGTAAAAGGTTCGCCTCTAATATAGGAATAATGAAATGAGGTCGATTATTATATCTATTACCTAGAAAGAGCTAGTATAATTCTTATAGATTAGTCTTATAGTCCTTTTTAGTAATGTCTTATATGAACTCATAGCCTTAGCGCGTGAAACTTCTTACTTTAGTGAGTATAACTATACCTCGTTATAGTTGGAAATATAAGTCGTTCGCTAGTTCAACTAGCCTCTATATACCGTGAAATAATTTAGTATCTATCTATAATAGCTTGGGTATATTCTAAGTAAGGAGTTATATTTGGGGAGGTATAGATATTAGGTTACCTAGTATTCCTTATCTTAATAAGGATAGAGTTATATTTATTCTAGACTTTTTAGGTTAGTCCTTTTTTAAGACTAGGCGAAGGCGATTCTTTAGGGTTTTCTTCTCGCCTATAAGGCCTTCGATTAGGCTATATAGCATAGGTATAAGGGATTTGTCGTTACTTTCCTTAATATAGTCATTAATCTCTACCTATAATAGTAATAACTTTCTCTCCTTAATAAGTCTATAGACCTTCCGATAATAGGGTCGTCGTAAAACTAATAAGTCTTTCCCTTCGGATTCTAATAAGGAAGGTAAGGTAAGTGGACTGTCGCTATTAGGGAGGGTAAAATCTATAAATAGGTCCTTATAGGTCTTATATTACTTTCGGACTAGGCTTCCCCCGGCTAACTAGAGAGCTAGTCTCTTCTCGGGAAGTGGAGTATAAGTTTAAGGAAGGGTATTAAAGATTAAGCTAGAGGTATTCGGAAGTAGGGTATGTATTAGAGAGAGGGTACTAAAGATTAAGTAAGGGGTACTCTTAGTACTAGGAAGCTAGTTACGTATTTGGGAAGGGGCGCTAAAAATAGAGCTAGAAGCTCTTAAGCTAGGCCTCTCCTAGCTAGGAAGAGCGGGAGGCTTACTTAGAAGCGTGAGAGGTTTACTTAGAAGTATAGGATTTTGTTAGAATTATTATATATCTTAGGGAGGAAGCTTAGAACTACCCTTAGATTATTTAGGAGGCTAGGAACTAGACTATAGCGGTTTGGGAAGCTTGGGATTTTGTTGGAATTATTATATATTTTAGGGAGGAAGTTTAGAACTATTCTAGGATTATATAGGAGGCTAGGAACTAGACTATAGCGGTTCGGGATACTTGGGATTTTGTTGGAATTATTATATATTTTGGGGAAGAGGTTCGAAACTATCCTAGGACTATTTAGGAGGCTAGGAAGTGGACTATACCGGTTTAGGAAGCGTGGGATTTCGTTAGAGTTACTAAAGTAACTTATTTAGGAGCTATTATATAGGTTCGGGAACGGGTCGGGAAAACGGGTGGGATTTATGTTCCTGTAGTTAATCTTAGTATTACTAATCTTGAGACCTTATCGCTTTACCTTTAGGCGGGGTATAGCTATATTCTAAATACTTACGGACTCCTACTAGAGCTTAATAAGAGAATTCGAGTTCGGAATCGTAGTCTCTAATAGACTATTATAGGGTATAATCCTCGTATAACTAAAGTATACCCGGATTAGGCTCATTATTAATTATTGAGGAGGTCGTCTATATTATATTCCTCGTTGAACTCTCTCTTAATTTATACGAGTTTATCTCTTCTCACTTAAGTAGAGGAGGATATGTAATATCCTAATAACGTAGATTAGTATAAAGGCGCTAGTAATAGTAATCTAGAGGAGATTATTAGTAGTATTAGGGATATTAAACGAAGATTAAAGGTTAAAGTTTATTGGAATATAAAGAGTACGAGAATAAGGTATAAGCGAGCTAAGTAAATATCGATTTTTCGTAATTAAATACTGAAATAATACTAAAATTTTCTGAAAGGTAATACTAGTACTTAGTCTTAGAAGACTAACCCTAATACTTAGGAGCTAGAAGGGCTAAGATAGAATTCTTATAATTATTAACTAGCTCCTTCGCGTTTCCTAGTAACTAGATTAGGAACTACTTATTATATACTAAGGAGTAACCTTTATACTATATGAGGTACTTAACTAATAGTTTATTGCTATATCTCATAATATACTTATTTATAATACGTTCTAGTTTATAGGACTTCTATTTATTAGTATCTCCT
The DNA here is from genome assembly GCA_021399475.1 of Hyaloscypha finlandica. Classification (NCBI taxonomy): domain Eukaryota; kingdom Fungi; phylum Ascomycota; class Leotiomycetes; order Helotiales; family Hyaloscyphaceae; genus Hyaloscypha; species Hyaloscypha finlandica. The sequence goes on from JAJTUR010000310.1 coordinate 23,670, forward strand.
TTAACTCCCTCGACTAGCTCCTAAATATTTGGCTTAGGTCTCCTAAATAAATCCTTTCCTTTAAGAGTAAGTTAGAGATATACTATAGAGATTATATAATAAACCTTCTAAGAGAGAGGAAGATCTAGTTTATATATAAGGTAGCTAATCTTCTTTATAATCTTAAAGGGTCCTATATACTATTCGGAAAGCTTCGTATTAGGCTTCCTAAGTAGATTATAGCCTTTATATAGCTTTAGGTATACTTCCTTATTAACTTTAAAAGAGATTAGTTAGTACTTAGTATTATAGCTTTCCTTTATAGTATTTGCGGCGAAGTTAATTAATACCTATATATCTAAGTAATGTAGCTTATAGATAATAGATAATAGCTCCTTTTCCTATTCCGGTATAATAAGGCTTAATCCTATATTAGCCTTTATTCCTATAACGACCTTATTTAAGCTATACCTAATTAGTGTACTAAATAAGTTATTAAATATATACTATAGGGATAGTACGCTATTTAATTATAGGAGTCCTAGTACTTGTAGATATAGTATAAGAAGGTAATCTCTATATATTAGTTTTTGATTTCAGATTACTATTAGTCTATAGGTACTATATAGTCGAATAGAGAAGCTTAGTATTAAATAATATAAAGATCTTCTTCTAGACTTTTAATATAAACTTTAAGTCCTATTAGAAATAACTCCTTTAGAATCCCCTAGGACACGAGTAGTAGTATTCTAACTAGTATAGAGGCCTAATCCTCTATAGTATATATATCGTGTCTAGGAATAAGTAAGGGACTTATAGGAAAACTTATAGGTATTTATTATTAGATAATTAAAGGTATATATAACCCTCTAAGGGCCTAAGTATAACTACCTTAATCTCGGAAGTAAGGATAAAGTCTATTATAATTATATGAAATAGTCGGGGAATTATATAAATAGGCTAAAGCTCGCTATTTAGCTTAGTATAGAGGGTAGAGTTAATAAGATAACTTGATAGTATTAAATGAAATTCTTAATCTTTTAGTTAGTCTAGGAATATAGAATAGTCTTAATTCCTGAATTATCTTTAGGATTCCAAAGTATTCCGGCTATAGCTTCCTTAAATATATCTTAGAGGACTATACTAGGAATATATAATTATCCCTACTCTTATTTGTAGTATTATATAGTAGTCGTTTTCGATGAAAAATAGAATACTAGGTTATATATAAGACTTAGGAAGTTTGTCTCTAATTTAAGGATTATAGTATTTATTAGAAGTATAGATCCTTAGTATATCCCTTGTGAGGTGTTCCTTTGAATTCCTTATTATATATACTTCTAATATAATATAGATATTATCGAGTATTATCTATAATATATCCTTAGGCTTAAAGACACTGAGCTAGAAAGTATATTAGGAATAATATTTACTTTCCGGGAATATAGTAAATATCTAGGTTAAATTAGGATAGTATTATAATATGTGATATAAATATATTTACTTAATTAGTATCTAAGGTTATAAGTATAACTTAGCTATATACTCTATATATAGTAGAGTGA
>JAJTUR010000311.1:0-24338 GCA_021399475.1 Hyaloscypha finlandica
GAAATCGAGTTATTAAGGGAAAAGAACTTAAGAGGAGTTAGGGAGAATAATATACTTATAAAGAAACTAAAGTTAAAAGTACTAAAGACCCTAGGAGTAATAGATATATAAACTCTCTTAAAGATAAATAAATCCTTAAATAACTAACTAAAGACTATAATAATAGTACTAAGAACTCTAATAAAGACTAGTTACCTAGTAATAAAGAGCTTATTAAAGAAAAAGATAAAGAAGTCTAACTTACTAAATATAGTAGTATATAAGTAATACTAAGATATAATAATAGACTTTATAAAGAAGCTTATATAAGTAAGTCTTAGAGAAGTACTAGATACTAAGAAGATCTAGAAGTAGTTAAATAAACTTTTACTTAATAATTATAAGGCTAGAAGTAAGAAGGGAATAAAGGGAAAAGATAAGGAGACTTTCTTAGATAAAGACTCGGGACTCTCTTAGGGACTAGCCTAAAACCTATTTAGTAATAAGATAGATATAGATAACTATATAGAGGATTAGGAAGTACCTAATCTAGAGATAGACCTAGCTTTCTTATATTATAAAAACTCGAGATAATAGTTTTAGTAATATAATAAGGTATATAAAAGATTTATACTAAGAAGTATAATATAATTAATATAGCTTAATATCGAATACTTATATTATAGTAATAATAACCTTATAAAGTTAGTCTAATAATATATAAACCTATATAAAGAAGACTTTTTATAAGTAATCTTTACTAGTAACTAGAATATAGTAATAAGACTAATAGAGAGACTAATTAAAGTAAAGAGAATTACTATAGATATAGGGGTACTATATAGAATATTCACGTGTAATATATATAATAAAGTAGAGTAAAAGACTATAGATTAAATTAGGAAAGCCCCGGGAGAATTAGGGTTCTAACTATTACTAGAAAGATAAAAAGGCTAAATAATTTATTTAAAAGTCTTCTCTTCTTAATTAAATACTAAGTCTAAGTTTATTTATAAGAAGTAGTAATAATATAGTAATAAGGATATATACCTAGAAAGAGGCTAAGTATTTAGTAATTACTTATTATTAGCTCTAGTAAATTACGATAAATAGGATATAGTATCCTATTAGTGAACTAATAGAGAGAGACTAATATAGTTAGTATAATTCTATTTATACTTATAATATATAGTATAGGAGCTAAAGCTATAGGACTATAATATAGCTTATTATAATATTACTAAGGAGACACTATTCGAGCTAATACGCCTACTAAGGATAATATAATAGATATTTAGATTAGTACTATTAATAAACCTCAGAATTACTAGAGGCTTAGTACTAGACCCTATTAACTAAATACTAAATAGTATACGAAGATTAGGTATAACTAAACTAGTTAATATAGTTATGGATCTATAGATCTATAATTAGGAAGGCTTTATACTCTATAAAATATTAATAAGGAACTAAAGAGTAAGCTTAGATACTTACTAGTTAATATTAATAAGGAAGAGATACTATACCTACTAATAGATATAGACGAAGACTTTTAGATTAAGGATAACGAGTTAGAGGCTAGCAGCGAATACTAGTCTAGTGAGCCTAACTTAGAACTTACTAATACCTAAACTAAACCCTAGAAAGCTCTAGGATTACTTACCCTAGTTTATAGAACTTCTTTTCTAACTTTAAGTAATTAGAAGAAGAAAAGAAGAAACCTTATAACCTCTTTAATTCTCTAGTAGAATTTTTTTTTAAGGATAAGTTTTAAGGATCTCTTAATAGAATATTAACTTCCTAGTCTTTAGTAATTAGGAAAGATAGAAAGTTAGGGATAAGAGTTTTTTACTTCGTTTATTAAGGAGTTATAGAAGTTGTAAGGACTTAGGAGAGAGAGAAAAGCTACTTATTTTCTTTTAGGGTTTTCTTTTTTATTATTTTCCTTACTTTAGTTCTTGTCCTAGGGGATATAGGAGAGAAGGGGGAGGGGGTAGTATTAGAGAGTACCTAGGTATCTTAGTATATGCGAGCAGCGGTCCGTATATACGTGATCTATATATAAGCCCTTAAGGCTTCGCTCCTCTCACGACTCACTTCCCTCTCTAAGTTTCAGTTAATTAATTATATTAGAATCGCTCTCTAACTCGCTCTCTTTTAGTGACCCCTTTTAGTAATACCTATTATATTTATAGAAGAGAGGATAGTATTCGTCTACGAACTAGCCCCTAAAGAGTATAAAAGGATATATAAGGGCACTCTCAAATAACTTAAGGAATTCGACTTATAATCCTATATATTAATATCTACTTATATTTATAATACTCGGGTTTAGCCTCTATATAAAAATAAAAATAAAGATAAGATTATATATAGACTAGTTAAATAGCTTAGATAAGGAAATTAGGGCCAAGTATATAAGGTTATTAATACTAATACTAGCGGATACTATACCTATAAAATCATGGCTTATAAGGGGCTAATACTATAGTAGGGTATAAAATAAGAGAAGGATCTTAAAGAGAGAATTAAGAAAGAAGTAAAGATAGTTCGAAAAGTAAACCATATAAGTCTTTTACTTACTCAGTTCGGCTTACCTTATACTAATAGCTAATTAGGCTCATATCATGCTATATATGTACGCTTAAAGCTTTAAGACTTTTGAGTAGCTTATCAAAATCTTTATACCTATTTATAAGGGTAACCTAGATAACTAGATTTAATAGTATAAAGATTAAGGATAAGAGGTAATTAAAGAGATAGTAGGGACAGTGTTATACTAGATCTTACTTATACTAGACTATTGTGGTACGGCTAGCCGTACACTGTCGATTTTCGCGATTTTAGGTAGTTTTGATATTCTGATCACATGATCACGGATATGTCCGAGATCATGTGACTTTGGTATTTCGTATCCGTTCCGCTGCCGCCAGGTTCGTGTTGGCTCGTGCGCATCTAAGCGAACTAAACTAGCAAATCATATCGCTAGATTCTTTGGTTTAAGGCCTCTGATTTGCTGCAAATTTGAGGTATATTTGATCACGGAAACACGAACCTGGCGGCAGCGGAACGGATAAGAAGGCCAGAGTTTCCGTAGCCATAGAGCAACAATCACATATCACTTTCATACTTTGAGTTCTACGCACTTGCACACTAATTTTGTACTGCTTTACGTCTGTCTTATAGTTATTGTTTTTTGGTGTTTTTGCCATTAGTCGATTTTACACTCTGTAGCGTTTTATGTAGGTTTTTGTCTTGCTGCGTTTTTCCCTCCCACACTATATATATACACGTGAGCCACAAATCATTTATCGAGATATAAAGCCTGCGAATATCCTCTTCTAGGGTAATGATTTCTTCCTGACAGACTTTGGTATAGTAAAGGCAGTTGATATGTCTAGGACTATAGCTAGAAGCCTATCTTATATAGTACCTGAAGTTTGGATGAGCGGTAATCAGACACTAAAGGTCGATATATACGCGCTCGGTACGACTATCGTAGTGTGTTTGCAAGAATCCTTACTAGAAACAGAGCCACGGGTTATATAATAAAACTAGTAGTAGTGGTACTAGTACCTCCAGACACTTACAAACCAGTATACACCTCAGATAGCGCCAATACTTACCGATATTGCTGATCAATGCCCAATAGCTCGCGACCTCCTTGACGCCTTCTTTCCTCAGCCGGCTCACGTATTACAAGGCCCTCGGAACGGTATAACACCGTCGAGCTTTAGAGTATCGTCACCCCTCACGAACCAGGTAAACGGAACGATAATAATTTACTCCGTAGTACCTACTCCCATGGAATAGACACGAACGGGAGCCACAGCATTTTTCCAGGGAAATCCTTAGCCAAACCCAGGAGTAGTTCGAATACCACAGGTGCCTCCTAATCGACCGGCGCAGCCAGGGCTCAGGCGCAAAGGGTCTGTCAAGTCTACAAAGTCTGTAGACGAAAGGCAGAAGAAAAGTCACAAGCGCGGTGGATCCTCACAGAATACGCCGTCACAATCTACAGGGGTACCAAAGCGAACATCGTCAAGCCGAAAGGCGCGTTCAAGATCAAAAAGCGTCCGGAAGGCACAGGAGGTACGGGTATTGGGAATGGCTTGACATCGGATGGCATTCTTGCGGATGCGGCTACCGGCTACGCGAAAAGGGTGCCAAAACAAATTCAAGTGGCTGGTCATGAAGCTCGAGTTCGGGCTCGCCGACAAGGAGATGATACTCAGCTCTTCTGTGTCGTCTTTAAGTGCTCGGTACGTCATTGTGAGGCCTTTCGGTACGGCTGACAACCAAGAGCCATGTTTGTTCACTGAATTCGGCCAATCCAAATCAACTATTGCAGTGCATGGTCCACAAGGATGTGTTTGGGTTCCAACCCCACTGGCAAATCACGTAGGGAGAAATTTAGTCTGCAAAAAATGCCTTTTTTTCTGCGATATGCAACAAAAACTACTAGCCCGTGGTCAGCCTTACCGTTTGCATCAGGCCACATTGCCTCTGCGACTCAATAGAGCCTGATTCCAATTCCATCGCCGTCTCTCCAATAACTCCGCCGCAGTTGTCCGAAGACACATCACTTCCACTTGAGTTGAGTGAAGATATTGATCAGCCTGTGCACCCTCGTCGTACGATCGGCCCATGGAAAAACGAGGGGTTCGGTCTAAAACCCCGCTTTCTTACTGTACTTCGGCAACAAATTCTCAATGATAAGGAAATTCTATTGGCGGGGAGAAAACCAAAAGTCTGACCCCTGCTGAGAGACTTCGAAACGGAGCCGCATTCCCAGCCTCCCAATTTTTTGTTAGGGGTGATACTGTCTGGGGATTGGCCAATGTAAGCTATGCCCTTCTCAGCTAAATGCGGCACCAACCAACAGAACAGTAATACGGAGCTCGAATTACGCCGTCAGGGTCAGACGAACCTTGGAAACCGCTTGTTTTGAAACAGCGGGCGGTTAGAACGTTGGAGCTGACCCCACCAGTTCCAATTGCCCCACTAACGCCAACGATAGAGGTGAACAACTGCTAATCAAGTCTGTGTAACTGTGCTTCAAATAGGTCATTGCCGACAGATGCATGGGGCGTATGCTGCATTCGGAACCCTCCGATGCACGTAAATGACTCACTATTTGAGAATGGATGCAAGGATTTCACTGCGGATGTACAGTATGTGATACAGTTTCTGGGGTCAGCGGCAAGCTACGCCCTACTGGGCTGAGTGCGGCTGAGAATGTGCGGGGTATCAGACCGGTAGGACTATTGGTGACAACGACTCCACTGTCCAGGATACAGAGTTGGTTGGCAGTTGTCTATTCCTCTTGCTTGTAGGCTGATCAGCTTCGTCCCACTGGTGCATCAAACTCTTGCTAGAATTATGTTATAGAAGGCATACTTCTTTCGAATGGCCTTCATCCCGCTCAGCAGCTGGCGTTGCTTCAAAAGCATTCCTATCTCGTGTTTCGTCGAGTTCATTGGGCCTATGCACTCTCCATCAGTCCTCGTTGAAAAAAGGCCTTGTGAGATGTACTTCAGAGACCTGAATAATGAAACTCACTCAACGTATCCCTCTTCAACGCTATAAGTGATATCTTGAGCTTTGTCCATATAATTTAAAATTTTGAGAGAAAAGAAGGAACAATTATTCTTGTGAAGAGATAAGGCTGGGGATAGACAAGCACTTTATGTGTGGCTGCCCGATGGCAGCATGTGGAACGCCCAGTGACAGCGAGCCACCATAATCGCTTAAAAACAGGCAACACTCCAGGGCGGCAAGGCACTCTGTTAGCCAGTATCAATTCATGGGTCAGCCTGGGTCTGAATGTATATCCCCCGCTGGAGGTTGTTTTGCAAAGCTGGCCTGAAATGGTTTTGTGTTCTATCAGTCTCAGAAATGATGACAGCAATTTCTAACAGCGTTGGCGGGGCTGAAAGTGAGCCGCGGAATGAACCTGTGCGTCGCTCAATTTCTCTCGAAAGCGGGGTTACCGACAGGCCCGATCCAAGTACTCAGCCTCGAGGTGAGTTTTGTAAATTGAGACTGCTTCCGTCGCTGACGCATGTAGGTTATAACGACTTCCGTCATGGCTACCCACGTTTCTCGGCCTTCATGAGCTCTCACCCAGAGTTTCGTTCGTTTCGACGCTTTGGTACTGCACGAACCCGACTACTGTTGTTGAAACAGGATGAAATTTCGGTTTTAGAAGCCGAACTTGAGTCCATAGATAATGACGAGCAAATAGAGCTCTTTCTTGGAAACTGGCGTAGAGATACAAACGAGAAGCGAAAAGACTGTCTTGGTAGACTTCGAACTGCACTTGCAGAATATGGTTTGTAGTGTCCTCGGAATCGGATCAATTATAAGCTGAACTTCGTTGACATGGAGTTTGCTCGAGTATTAGCCTAGTTTGTTCGTCGTACCGCGCCATGAAATCTTCCACCTCGATCTTCTGCGCTCGAATATAGGATCCGGCCTGCGTTATTGCCAAGGGATGATATTCTAACCTCTCTGCGGTCCCTTCTGCTTCTTTGAGCGTCGATGCATTTTGAGCCGCTCGGCTTTGCTTAAAGAACAACTCCAAAGCATCTTCTTTCGGGAGGCCAAGGAGTTCGATAGTGTTCCGGGCTGTGCGGTACAACCTGGGAACGGACATTGAAAGTCACTAATCTGCTGGTTCGTAATTCCATCGATACTCATGCGGTCAACTGCTATGGCAGGAGTTGAAGCTGACTGATCTGTACTTGGGGTTTCTGTGTTCCTGCTGCTGTAACCCCCCGCACTTGCATACTGAGGACTATCACTTTGAGACGCTCTCCGATGACTGTTGGCATTGTAATCGTAACGAACGGCGTGTCGACCTGGAGATGGGAGTTCTCGACGAACCGTATCGTTGGGTGACTTTGGTGATGAACCCTGACCTGGGACAGCTGAAAGTCGTGGAGGCGGTCTTCATGTTGGAGATTGTGAAAAGGTTGAGACGCTAGCCACAGCAGCTTCAGCGAGACGGTTAAGATCCCCAAGTTGGTCCGAGATCGATGGGAGAGCGACCAGACCAGCTCCAGTGCTATTGGACAGGCCCGATTTTGGAGAATGTTGACGAATAGGTGGCAGTTCATTGGCAGGAGAAGCTATCGTAGTCAGCTTTACATCCTCCCTATCTGCAGGATGCGTGTCCAGGTCTGGAGTGCTACTTTTGATCGTAGATGTATCCTGGGCCGATTATGAAGTGCCTTGAGCGGCCGTAACTTCATGCGCCTTTAATGCTTCAGTTGCGAGTGTTGTGAGATCGATGGCTTTCTTCTCCACCGTAACCTCAGTTCCCTTCACAGACTCCACCGCCCCTTCATCAATTGAGGCCAAAAGCTCATTCCCGGCCTGGCGCGCAATGTCGGGATGTTTTCCACCATCCATGAAGGAGACTAGTACTGCGTCACCTTGGTTCTGGCCGGAGTTGGGGCCGCCTTGGGGTAGAGGAACTGTTGGCGGCGGACTCGGCGAAGGCTGAAGACTGGGTCTCATCGGTTTCAACAGCGGACTATCACGAAGGCCAACATCGTCCGGATCGTATACGTCGTCGAGAGCGGTAGAAGCTGGAGCTGGGGGGTTCTCGGCGGAAGCCATAATTATGAAGGCGCCAATGAAAGCGGTAAATTGCTGTTGGGTACATAGGAAGGGCAGTGCTGCCAGTGTGGTAATGTGTGGTTCGCATGGAGGAGGTGGTCGTCGTGGAGGAGGAGGAGGTCGTCGTGGAGGAGGTGGTCGTCGTGGAGGAGGTGATCAGTAAATGGTGGGTACGGGATGGCGACTTGGGAAGACCTGAAAGGCGGAGAGTCCAGGAGGGCACAAATAAAGGTTGCACGCATGGAGGCTGCATGCCGATTATGGAGGCTAGATCTTCGTGGAGAAGTTGAACATTGTCCGAATTTTGAAATGGGTCGTGTGACGAGGTAGGAGTTGGGACCACGGTCGGAATTGGAGCCAGCGCCTAAATTGAATGGCTCAAAGCCCACGGAATGAGCCAATATCTTATCAGATGAGGAAGCCAAAATTGAATGCAGAGGTGAAGGCAGGATGGAAAGTCAGAATTAGACGTAAAGCCAGACTCAGTTGTAAAGGCCGGAATTGACGCATTCTGATCATTTGAAGAGTTTTTGGCCAAAAATGAAGGTCATGATATTGGGGGTTTGAAACTGTGCTAGAGTCTGCAGGGTCAGACTCTAAAAAACCCCTGGATTAGGAAGTAGATTTCAGCGTCGAAGCTGTCTATTACTAAGGCACTTGCTAAAGGAGTTATAGGAATTGATCGGAGCAAAGAGCTTATTGTTTGCTTGTGAGCGGGGGTTTAGGATATTCTATAGAAACTTTACTTCCAGCACTAAAACAATGCCTCATTTAAACTATGTTCCGCGTCTCTCACTTTCGACCACGTTGGAGTCCTACGAATGCTCCTCGGCGACCTTTGCCAGAGACACTTGTCCTCCTGGAAGTTCACCTTGACCTTGCATGACGCTTTCCGGTGACTGATTGTAGGGTACAGCTTCCTAAATATCACCTTGTTTTTGTAGCGACCTGTGCATGGTTGTCCCGTCAGCAGATCTGTGGCCACCATAATACCGTAAGGGAATGAGAAGTGGTTCGGGCTTAGACATACCGACAATCTCTCCTTTCAGGGTGAAAAAGTACTCTCCGGCAGCGTAGTCGATTCCACAACCGACCGTGGAACCAGGCCCAAAAGTATGGCCTGTATCGTAGTCTCCAGAAGCGATGTTCCTGTTCTCGAAAATCATCCCGTCATCCGAGTGGTAGCCCACTGACCAAACATTCCAGCCTGTGTGCGCCTTTGACAAATCTGTAAACTCGCCAGAGAAGCCAATGGCGACTACTAATTCTCTGCTTGATGCCGCCTGCGTCTCCGCTTCAACTATAGTCACTTCGAAATAAACTATCTCTGAGTCATCAGGATGGAAAGGTCTGGGGGGGAATGGAAAATCTGCTCGGAGACATAAGGCCGTCTGCTCCTCTTATTTTTCCTTGTTAGCAAGATCTGTAGAGTAATCAAGCAGCCACACTCACTAGAAAACGAAATCTCCAGTCCGTCTCCCTCTATCCGCAAACGATCTTCCACACCCTGGCCGGGAAGAATGGGTAGGATGAACGCCTGCGGAGTCCTATATGACCTGAAGGGTAGCCATGTCACTTTCGCAGGCACCCTGCCCGCAGCTTGGTGGACAAAATGGTCGATAGTCCAGCCGTCTTGATCTTGCTCGGCACCAACCTCGTCTCTAAACTGCGCGAGTTGCTGCCACAGATCAGGCTTGTCTAGCTCAGTAGCGATACGCAGCTCCTTGAACCCGATTTTAGCGTTCGTTGCGGCATACACATTCGCACAGAGATTCAAGAAGTCGAGCTTGGCAGCTCGCCGGGAGAGAATGCCTAGCTCGAGGGCAGACGGCTGGTCCTTCTGGCGACGCGAGAAGGGATCTGCGCCAAGCTTGACGAAAAGGCAAGCTAGAGGTTCTTCTCTGCGCTTGTCGTCACGAGTGGAGAGGCACATCTCTAGGCCTGTAAGACGGTCCGGGGACTCTACGACGAGTAGCTTGGGCTCTTTCTTCACTAAGGCCTCGACGAGATCTGCATGCTTGTAATATTTCGTTTCCCCGTACAATTTTACAGCCTTGAAGTATGCACGAGTAAGGTCTTCGAGCTCCCAGCCAGCATCTGATGGCGAGACATTTGGGGCGTCGAGAAGCACTTGAAGTGTGCTAAGATCTCCTTTCTCGATAGCCATGACAAGACAGGATACATCGTCCTTGGTCTTGACTTTTAGGTCGGCCCCATGGTTGACCAGCAGCTGGACCATCTCAAAAGAGCATTCCGAGCACTCAATTGCTAGTTGAAGGGAGGTACGTAGGTTGTTATCCCGTCTGTTAATATCGGCCCCGTGCTCCAGCATGGCTGTCGCCATAACTATGCTGTGCTCGTCCACTGCCACGTGCAATCCTGTGCTGCCAGTATCAGTGGGTAGGTTTGGATCGCCTCCGTTTTCGAGGAGAAATTTGACAATGGACGGTTCCCTCCATTTTGCCGCAAGATGTAGAGAAGTCCAGGCATTGCTCTTCCCGATATTAGGGTCGGCTCCCGCGCCTATAAGTAGTTCCGTGACTTTCAGGCTGTCAACTCCGACGTGGAGCGGAGTCCAGCCGCTAGGATCAGCGAGCTTGAGATTTGGTTTAAACTCGAGAAGTTTCTTGAGACTATTGATCTTCGCTCCAAACGCGGCATTGTAGACTGGCGTTCTTTCGGAAGAGTCTTGAATGTCAATAGCCGCGCCTGAACTGAGAAGGACATCAACTGTCTTGCCATTATCAGACGCGACAGCTAGCTGTAGAGGCGTCCACCCGTCCTCATCGGTTTTGTCAATCTCAGCGCCAGCATCGAGGAGGTTTCGAACAGTTCCCTCGAGGCCACCCTCGACTGCACGATGCAGAGGTGTGGTACCCAGCCGCTCGAATTTTGGATTGGCTCCCAGCTTTAGGAGAAGAGTTACAATTTCCAGCGACTGGCCTGCAGCTGCATCGTGAAGCAACTTTTCCTTCCAGTCGTCAGGTTTGTCTGCTAATCCAGAACTAAAGGTCAACAAGTATTCAAATACGGCAAATGCAGCGGATTTCGTAGCCCACTCCATTTCTGTTAGGAGGTTGCTCAAGCCATTTCGGTCCTTGCGGAGTTCATTGACCATCGGGAGATCATCCTGAGTTATGGCGTAGTACATTGGCGGTTTCCCATTGTCATCTCGAGCCTCGACGTTTGCATTCCTATTAAGAAGATGCCGCGCTGATTCGGAGCATTTAAAACGAGCTGCCATGTGCAAAGGGGTCTGACCAAGGACATCGGCAGCATTAGGATCAGCACCAGCATCGAGTAGGGCCATGACAACTCCGGGGCTCCTAACTGCTAGGTGAAGAGGTGTTTCTCTGTCGCTCGAAGAAGCTTTGACATTTGCTTCGTGGTCTAAGAGTAGCTTGACGACCCTAATGTTTCCCGAGCTGGCCGCGCTATGGAGAGGAGTTCTCCTCTCTGTGTCTGGAGCGTTGGCGTTGGCCTGATGAGCTAGAAGCGTCTCGACTACTGTGTGCATCCCATTCTCAGCTGCGTGGTGCAGAGGCGTTTTCCTTTGATCATCCACAACATCGACGGACGCTTTGTATCTCAGCAGGGCGTGAACTACTTCCATATGGCCCTTTGATGCAGCCTGGCAGAGTGGAAGCAAGCCTTGGTATTCTCCATCTGGAGAAACCTGTTTCTCCTGGAGAAGATACTGTACAACTAACAACTGCCCAGCTCCAGATGCTGCGACAAGCAGTAAGATGCTAATATTCTCCTCTGTGGACGAGATGAACGCAGATACTGTGGCAAGATGGCCACGCTTGGCAGCTAACTCTGCAGCCTTCTCGTAGCTGTCCTGCTTCAAATCTTCTTTGTAGTGAAGAAGGCCTTCCACCACGCTTGTGTTTCCACTTTCAGCTGCATGCTGGAGCGGAGTCTTATCTTCCGCGTCATGGGCATTTACCACTGCCTTGAGGCGACCACAGGTATGTAGGACAGCCACGAGAATGGACGTCATCTCAACATTCCCGGACCTCGCGGCAATATGCAAGGGCGTGCAGAGGTCAATGTCGCAAATATGAGCCAACTCTGGAGTTGCTAGGTGTTGAACTGCGGCAGGGCAATTCAGTACGGCATAGTGCAGAGCGGTCCTTCCTGTAGAATCCTTGATCGTGATGTCTGCACCACATTGTACTAAGAGCATCGTAGCTTCAATGTGCCCCATTCTAGACGCAATTATGAGAGGTGTTTGGAGGTATTTGTCTTGCATGTCAATCATGTTTGGAACATTTGTGCTTCTCAGCTCGTGTTCGAGAGCGTCCTTGCCCAAGAGGAAGAGGATCACATTTGGGCTTCCGCCAGCGGCGGCCATGTGAAGAGGGGTTTTCTTGTCCTCATCCGCCTCTGCAGGGCTATCTAACATACGGAACAACATCTGAGTGGTCTTTAAGCTGCCCCCCAATGCCGCCTTATGAAGGAGGAAGTACTGAGCAATCTGCATACTTCCTGAGAGTAGCAACTCCTCGACCAACCCAGTATCGTCATTGGATATGGCACTATCCAGAAAGTAACTAGACGTCGTATCCAAAAACACGACGACTCGTTCGGTGCACCCACGTCGAACTGTGACCATTTGAGGTTCACCAGCAGGAGTAGCGGCTCCCAGGAGATCAGGGACAATAGAAGCGAGACCGACATAGCAGGCCATGCGAACCGCCGAACGTCGACGTACTGCCTCCATATCCAACGAGTTTGATGCTGGGGTGGCATTGTCTCCAATAATGGTGCAATCTCTGGGTTCTGTCAACACATGTTCAGGAAAGAAAGTTGTTGATGTCTGCGCTTTTTGGTCCCGGCTGAGCGGATTTGCAGACTGGCCATGGCAGAGGAGGTAGAGTTGGAACCATTTCTGGCCGAATTTAGGTGCCAACAAGAAACTAGCCACTCTGTTCTTAATATCGTTGTCTGGGTCCTTGATGTGGAGGAAATGAGTTGGCCAATATCGGCAGGCGTAGTCCAGGAACTCAAAGGCCGCATCTCGGCCATCTTGCTCCTGGCCCTTCCAAGATACCTGAGCTAGACATTGTGCCCAAATATCTGCTTCGTTGTTCTTGATTTGGTCTCTTCCTGTGTCCTTGCCCTTTGCTTCCATCTCCATGTCCTTAGCAACCACGTTCTGACCAGCTTTAGATTGACTGTGTTTGGCTTCAGGCGAATCTCCCTCCAGAATCAGTTCGAGGTATTGAAGACAGAGATTTGTAAGCTTGCAGTCATCCAATAGTTCCAGCTGCATTTTCTCTTGCTTAGTAACTAGAGCTTCTCTGGCTGCAGCACTAGCGATGCGCCCATGGCGATTCTCTATCACCACGATGGGTCCCAAGTATCTTCTAAGATCATGCTCCATGTCCATGGATACCCTTCTCCGGGTCTCCTTCATGCAAGAATCATTTGTATTGACTGCGGTAGCGGCCGCAAGCTCTTCGACTCGAAGCGGCCTTGCGGACCACATCATCAATGAGATTGCCGAGGAAATCCAAGTGGAAATGCCTTTGTGTTTGGTACTCAGTGCTGATATCTCTAATTCATAAAGCTCTTGCTCCGATTTTGGACTCGCCTTGATATGCCCTTCTATTGCTTCCATGGTTGTCAGGGGAAATTTTTGAAATAGTAGGGCGAGATACGTGCTGCTTGCTGTGAAGGAGCCTTTGAAAGTTTTGGCTTCGGTCACTATCTTCGTTCTGATATCTGCTGTGAGTCTCTGCCCGAAAATCACGGAGCCATAACCTCGGTCTAGCAGGCTCTTCAACTTGGCTCGTACGAAATTCTTCCTGTAATTTCCGTATCTCCTTTTCAAATCGAGCACATGAGGTTTCGAAGAGGAAAACCCCTTGATGATGCCGCGACTACTGGTAAGGAAGGTAAATTTGGAGCCGCATGATTGCAGCAGTGGCAGCAGAGTCTCAGGCCACCACGATCGTATCTCGCTAGGCCAATCGTCGTAATCATAGATTACAATCAGGTACTGCACATCTTGTCTATGCTGAAATATTGCCGTTAACAGTACCCGGAGGCTCTCCTCTGTCCAAGTCTCCCGACGAAGAATCTCGGCCATCATGTTCCGGACTGCAAAGAACAACGATGGCCGCTGTGAGATAATCTGATAGATGAAAGATGCGTGTACATGGTACAACGTCGGAGGCTTTCCTGTGGTGATTAAAAAGTTATCAATGATGATCACTGGCGACTTCTGCATCATCTCCTGGGCAATGAGCTTCAAAAGCGCCGACTTGCCGCATCCCGGAGGTCCAATAATTTGAATGGAGCCCTTTCCCCGTATGCTTGTCGAGGCAATACCGTTAAGGAGTGAACCGTATATTCCCTTGAGGGTAATAAAATCCTCGAGCTTTTCCATGGTCCTACTCTCGTAGAGTATCCAGCGGGACGGGGAGAGCGTCTGGAGAGCTTCAAAGTAGTTATCATTGACTGTCGCTTGGGTTACTCGGTCGAGGTGCTCGAAGATACCTAGCATAGTGTTAGGACATTTTCGCGGAGCTGAATATGAGAGAGGATATAAAAATACTTTGGTTCCACAGGTAAGTTGGAGCAAAGTGTGTTCTAAGTGACCCCAACTGATCCAGATCGTTTATGTCACAGAACAAAATGCTGTTGAAGTCTTTGCCGGAACAAGATACCACATGTTCGACATCATTGCCGAATATTCCTAGATCACCAATAATCTAGTAGTATCAGAGTCTTCAATTGAACGCTGGCACGCGGATCAGAGTTGCTGCTTACCGGTTCACGTGTCGAAACACCTTTAGTTTCGATAAAGTTCGTGATGTGGTATTTCCCCGCAAACTTGTGGAAGACATGAGAGAGTTGTGAAACCGAGTTCACCAGCCCAGACAGGATCTGTGAAAGCTGACCGTCAAATCCTGCATCCGGTGCCTTGATCATGTCTAAAAAAATCCCCTCCCAGCCCCGTTTTTCATCTGGGCGATGAGGAGTTGCAAAAAAAACCTAGAATCGGTTAGCATGACCGCCGCAAGAGGACCGGGGCTTTGCTAACAAGCTTGAAGATGCTCAGAGTGACGCTATAGTACCTCGGGGTTGTATTGGCAATGATGATAGCCTTGCAGAGAGTCAGAAAGCATGTCCTGGGATCCTTGGAAGGAGCCTGCTTGTACCTGTTTGACAACGATCCCCCCGAATCCGTGTCCAGCCAACAATACCCTACTGCGGTGGATGTCTTTGTTTCCACGAGCATGGGTCCGAATAGTTTCGAGAAGGCCTAAAGCTTCCCTTTCAATTGATGCCGACGAAAACGGATCACTGACTGCGCTGGCCACTGACGTGGAATCCTCCCAGTCTGCTTCAATGGCCTCGAAAGAAGCCCGTCCCGTATCCTTTGCTTCATCATCTGAACCCGCCATGTCAGTCGGGACCGATAAGCGGCCTTCATCCCCAGCTTCTTGGCCTCCTTGCGTTTGCGGTGGTTCCTCCTCGTCGTCCGGGTCTGCTGCCTCTCGTGAACGAGCAGCGGTCTCCCCACCGAGAATGTAGTAGGACAAGAGTTCAGCTTCTGGGACAAGGTGATCCAATACCTCAGACACATGGAACGTGGTTTTGCCTTGTGCCGAACGCTGCGTGACGCCAGGGAAGGCTACCAAGTATATGCTGCTGAGAGTCAGCACGCACTCGGCTCACGGGAAAAGACGCACACGACGTACATGTACTTCCATTGCTCTTCTCCGCCGTCCGCCCTCGGTGCTTTAGCAGCCATTGTCGCTCACCTTCGACGCGTACGAGTAGAATTTGCGACGGTGTGATGGACGGAAGACGTGACCTGCGTAGCAAGCAACGCCAGAGGAGAGGAGCAGCACCGCAGAGTCCATGATGGGGGCCTGAGGACGGGGGCGGGGGCCGGGCCGGCTTCTTGCAGGGCTGTCGAAGATCCTTGCAACGAGATGAGGTGTCCCGTGTGTGAGGTGTGAGGTGTGAGGTGTGAGGTGTGAGGGGTGGTGTTGAGTGTCGAAGGTGTGGACGGGAAGGGAGGAACGAGAATCTCGAGGAAGAGCAAGAGCAAGTGCAGAGCAGGGGCAGGGGTGATGGCTGGCCGGGCGCCAAGGCAGCCACTCCCGCGGCCCCCACGACGCCACCATGCCCTCCAGACACCAGACAACAGACACCAGACAACAGACACCAGACACCACACCACACCACACACGCTCGACGCTATTGGAACCGTGGAGGCTCTTGCTGCGCTCATGCAGCTCAGCTGGCTAAATCAAGCGATAGAAAGCAACAACATTCGCGCCCGCTCGACGCTCGGCCGCAATCACGCCTTGGGTCGACTCAGATTGGCCTCCGCTGCTCCCCTCTTCTTCCCTCTCCTCCGCTCCCCTCACCTTGAGACCACAGAGCTGATCAGCACGGGCACCAAAGCGGAAGGTGGGGAAAACGATCAACTGCGCGATTTCGATGCAAAGGCATTGATTGCATTCATTGCTTCGCTACGGGAGGACGACCCCAACCACAGCCCTCGCCCTCGAGTGACCCGCCGCCTACTTTGCCTTACTCTTCAAGAGATGTGACCAAGGCTGTGCAACCCAGCACCCCAGCCAAGCCATCGAGGCTTTTGCTATTCAGCTCTTCCTCATCGACCTCCTCGGCCAACTTATCCTCCAAGAAGCCCGCCAATGTTGCTGGCCGAATGTAATTGTGCTCCTTGCCGGCCTTGAAGACGACGGGGTCATTGGCAGGTGAGAGACCCGACACGTCGCGCAGTCCGGTGACGAGATCGTAAAAGAAATTTGCCTTTGCACCGATTTTGACCTTGGCTGCGAACT
Organism: Hyaloscypha finlandica; assembly: GCA_021399475.1. Taxonomy (NCBI): domain Eukaryota; kingdom Fungi; phylum Ascomycota; class Leotiomycetes; order Helotiales; family Hyaloscyphaceae; genus Hyaloscypha; species Hyaloscypha finlandica. The sequence goes on from JAJTUR010000311.1 coordinate 16,440, forward strand.
TGTCCGTATCGTTCTGGCGCCGAAGGAGGACCACAGCCCTGAGATCCGTGACGAGACCAGACTGGGCCGTCTCATCCTCGGTGACGGTGAGGAGAACGGCGTTCGCAGGCCCCGAGTTTCGGACATGCCTGTCGAGCATGATGGAGCCCGTGAGACTTGCCCGGTCGGTCTTTCCGAAGCTCTTCTTCTTCTCCCATGTCGCCTTGGCATTGACTCCCCCGTACGTCGCTCCAGCATTTCCACCAGCCTCGCCTCCTTTGGTCTCGTCGACCGCGATGTCCGTCGGTTTGCCAAGCGTGAATCCCCGATTTGGCCAGAGAAAGATCACGACCGGGTCAGCATCTTCCCTCTTTTGCTCGTCCTGGAAGACAATGGTGATGACGGACTGTTTAAAGCGCCGTTTCTTGCCGATGCCGTGGAAGCGGAAGCCGAAGACGACCAATGTAGCGGGCGTGCCCCCTTTCTTCTCCGTGCCGTGAACGACGCGGTCGACACGGGCTTGGAGTAGCAGTCCCTGGCAGTAGTCATCGACGATGTCGGGTCGCTGGATCTCGTCCTTCTTGTTTCTTCCGTGGTAATCGCGATCCTCAATGCCCGTATCGAGCTGGATGTTGAAGGCGTACTCATCAGTCTTCTGTGTTGCGGATGCCATTGTGCGAGAGGCTACCAAGTGGGACTAAGAGTGGGGACCCAGCGTAAATATATTGTACTGTACTTATACACGATCTTACTTCAAGATGAGTCGAATAGTCCTCCGAGGTGAGGAAGGTAGGGGGATAGCACAGGAGCTTCAGCTGCCCACGCCTTTATAAGTTGAGTTAAATGGACTTGTACATATCTCCAACGGGATTGGAAGCAGCCTTGGGGGCTCATCAACCGTGTCGGGGAAAGACAAGGCGGCCTTCCGACGAGCACACCCTCTTCAAGAGTGGATTTGGAAAGGCAAGCCTCAATGCCCGCAAAGAACTGACCACGTCACTTTATTGATGCGGGCAATTGCACTGGGCGCAGCCAATGGCAGTTGAAGGGCGGCTCCCTACCCTAGCATTTCTCTCTTATGGCTTTTCCGCCAGCTTTGGGACAAGACAGTCAACGAACTCCTCTGCTGAGTCAGGTCTCCCCCATCCCCCCACCCCAAACCCCAGCTGACTGCTATTTCGCCCGACAATCACGCATCTTGTCGACTCTGTACGCGCTGGGCGAAACTGCACCACGCTCAGCCTTCTGTCCCTTTGTTTCGCTCAAATCTCACCACGCAAGCACATCATGGTGGCCCTGATCAAAGGAGACGTCCTACTACGAGGACAGCAAAAGCCGCAAGACGAACAATCCAAATTCGGCCAGGGCAATGCAAGCGGGACCAGCCAGAACCCCCAGGAGAACAAAGACGTCACTTCAAAACAGTCACAGATTGTCACAGATGCCACTGATGGCGAGCATATCGATTTCAGCATTTACGAGGATGTGCTTCTTATGCCGAACGCAGACGGCCTTAACTTATTACATCAATTAATCCGTCGGCAAAAATCAACCAGGAAACCGGCTTCTACGACCGTGCTTGCCCTTGTGGACCGGCTTGTGATTGACGCCCCCAACTTGTTCACCGACGATGATGGAGATGATCAAATCCCAATTCTCCAAGCCGCCAAATGGAGCCTCGAGATTCTTTTCCGTGTCATCAACCTTGTGATACGCGACTCAATTCGAGACAGTCTCAAAATCTTGTGTACCAAACCTGGGCAGATATGCCCTCTGAATGCTGTTCATGAACGCCGTCTCAGAATATGTCGCCGAGATGACAACCAACAGAAGGCTATCGATACGAACAAGACTGAACAGCTTAATCATGAGAAAGCTGAGAGCTTCGAGCCCGCAAAAGCTACACAGGTAGAACCGGACAATGCAGGTGGTTGCCTTCATGGGAAAATAGACGACAAAAAGCTGCTGGAGATGGATGACCTGCTGAGGAAAACGTTGTATACTGGCCTCCACCGCAGAGAAAAGGTTGCAACGTCGTGTCTTTCGTTACTAATGGCGGCGGGCAATTTCGATCGTGTCAAATATATAGGTGGTGTCCCGAAAATACCGCTAGACGAATTTAGCCTTCTCCTCAACTTATGTCCTGAGGAAGTCTTCAAGAACGCAGGCCCAGAAGGGTACAGTCCACTCCAAATGGCAATCCGGCTATACAACGAATCTGCCGTTGATTATGGTCATCTCTACTGTGTGATAGAAAAACTAGTGGATAGGCTCCCCGATTCTATCTATTTTAAGGCTACGAGCGAGGCTGACAGAGGCAAGAATGTTTACCAATTGCTCAAGGAGCTGGATAAGACAAAGAAATCCGACAAGAAGGCTGAAGATCAGAGGAAGGACAAGTCTGGGTTTGCAGAGAACGAGAGGGAAAAGTCCCTCGAAAAGGTTGAAGAGCTGCTGAAGAAGGCTTGTATTGGGGCTGCGCCGGAGGTTCTTGATTTGGACGGTAAATTGAAGTTTCTATATTGGGACAACGCAAAAAATAGTAAGTCACAGAAGGCCATTCTTCGAGGAGGCTTTCAGCACTTCCTCTTTCTAGTATCATCGCTAAATGAAGGGTAGTGCGTAAAATTGGTCTCAATTTGCTTGGGGAGGAAACGCAACTTAACAAAGACTACGTTTCAAAAGCAAAACGCAGGTCTGAGATGCTCTTCGAAACGATCCTCGCGTCCGTACAATTGCCATACTGGGACCCACAAATCCAAAAGATACAAACACCGAGCGCTGCTGGAGAGCAGACGGGAGTGCTCAGCAACATTCTGGAACAGTCCAAGGATCCGTATATCGGCATTTTCGAGTGGCTACGAGAGAAGGGAGTCAAGAAAATATTTCAGGTAGATGTTGATGATACGGGCCCAGAGCCCCACAGCAATGCTGCAATACGGCAATCCCTAGGGAAGCAAATGCCCGACGGCTCACCTGACGGCTCTCACCGAGATTTCGAAGTTGAGGTTTTCAAGTGGAAAAAATATGACATCTGTAGTGATACAGTATACGCTGCGGTTCCGAAAGCAAAAGAGGTCCATCTTTATTCATCTGGAAACACAGCTATCCTTCGAGGCTGGGCATGCAGCTCGGGGCTTCATAAGATGGAAAACGTAAGCACAGGCACTGACTACATACTTTCGAGAGTGGGATTCAGCTAACTCTGCTCCGAACAAGCTTCAACGCCTTATAATTGAGATCTTCCCAAGAGTAACAGAGTTTTTCCCCTGCAGAAGGTCAACGGCATTGCTAATTACCTTCTAGAACACAAACGACCTGAAAGATTGCGAAGCATACAAGGATGAGCTCAAAACAGATCTGGCGAAAAAGTGCCCACAGCTCAAATATGAATGTATTGAGATACATTATCCCAGTTTAAAGTCAACCCAGAAAGACAGCAAGAAGATTGGGGAGGAAGGCCAGGATGGCGACAAGGACAAAACTCCTCCTGTGAAGGCTTCTGAGCAGAGTCCTGGTCATTGGATCGAACGGATGGATCCCTTCATCAATTTCATAAATCGTACAGCCATCAACTTACCCGAGGACAAGCGACCTACTGTCAAAGTTGCCGTGCTAGATGATGGTGTCTCGTTAGACAACTTGAACTTAAATGGTGGCCAGGGTGATACATGCCGAGTGGATAATGTAAGTCTCACTTTCTCCACATATTGCCATTTGATGCAATACCAATCTGAGAACCTGGTTTTAGGTAGAGTATTGGGTCGGTCCCTGCCCTCATGGAACGCGGATGGTGAAGTGTATCCAAAAATTGTGCCCAGATGCTGAGCTCTACGTTGCTCGCCTAGACGATTCAGGGATGGCGGAGAAGAAACAGAAATTCACGACTGAGTCTTGCTTTAAGGTTGGATTCCTGGGACCCTATCAAAGGCCATGCGACTAACCTCGATATACCTAGGCTCTTGAATGGGCAAGGAAAATGGACGTGGACATTATCTCCATGAGCTGGACGTTCAAAAAGAAACCTTTTGGTGAAAAAGACAATGGCGAAGATAAATTCGTCACAGAACTCAGTAACGCCGTGACAGCAAATAACGTCATTCTTTTCGCCTCTCTCCCGGACAAGGGTGCCACTGCCGAAATCACTGACTATCTTCCCGTCGGATTCCCAAATATCATCAAGATTGGTTCGTCTACCGTTGAAGGCGAGGAGGACAAAGAGATTATCTGGGCAAAGAGGGACTTTCTTCTACCTGGTGTTGAAATATCGGAGTCTATAAAAGAATTGGACCGGGGGAGCTCGTACGCCACAGCCTACGCAGCGGGCCTTGCGGCTCTGATTCTCTATTACTTGAGGACCCACAAAGCGCTCGAAGACTTCTGCATTGACTCTGAAGACTCTGAAGACCAACTGGCAAAGGGACACCCTAACAAATACACCAACGCACGGCTGGAGCAAGCTAAGACTATGGACGGCATGAGGAAAATCTTCAAGTTTCTCAGTGGGAAGAACGCAAACGACAAAATTGGGGACAAGGGCTTCTTCGTTCGCCCTTACCTGAAGCTGGGGAGCAGCTTTATCTTTGATGATGAACAAACATTGGGGTATATGCGGGATCTTAATCCCCAGATGCTCCCGACCGACGGAGTTTCCTAGTTATTTTATAATCAAGTATAATTTCTCTATCTTCATTGAGAAGGCTCCGATCTCTTTGAAAAGGGTACTTTTCTGACTAGTTCAAATTGTTTCACTATCGACCTTTCTATAGATTTCTTATGTATAGGGACTACTAGTTAAAGACTTGATTGCCCATTAAACATCTAATCTTAATGACTATTTCACTCCACAATCTGCCGGCTCTAAATAACAAGTAACCTGATTAATTCCACTAGAATTACGATCTCCCGGATATTTCATTTGAATTGCGATTTCAGTCAGTATCTTCAAGTCGAAAAGTGACCAGGGGTTCGGGTCCCACTCCCACAGCCACAGTTATCCGCTTAGCGCTTAGAGTCGGGCTAGGAATAGAAGTCTGGATATTCCAAAAATAAGTGCCGTCAGGCACATGCCAAATAATACAAGCAATTTTTGATATTTCTTCGCTAGTTCTACTATTATACCTTTATACCTCTTCTAATAAGTAGCTAATTCTAGTATAATACCTTTATATACTTCGAATAAGCTACTATTTTAACTACTAATAGTCGGACTTAACGTCGCGCTAAAGGGGCCCTTCTCTTTAGTTGGGGAAAGCGAGTTGGCCCGTAAAAGCGAGTTAGCCCGCACTAGAACGTGTAAATTTCCATTTTATATACGATTCCTATAATAAAAATCAATTAATTTATTCACTACGAAGCCCTAGAAATTAGCTAATTTAACCACTATAGCCCGCCTAAGTAACCTACCTAATAATATACTTCTCCGTGATATACCAAAGAAAGACAAGCTTTATGAGGCTATATAGTTCCTAAAAGAGAACCCAGAAGAGCCTCCTACTACTACTATACGTGTATATAGGGTAAAGAGCGAAGACACTATATAGAAAGTATAGCGGAGAGAGAAGAAGAAGATAGAGAGGGGGAGAATATAGTAGGGGGGTTAGAATAAGATCCTATATCTAGATTAATATATAGCCTTAATTTAGTATACTATATTATATATAATTAATAGAGGGAAGGGGGCTACGAAGTAGATAATATATAACTATACTATATAGATATGAATAGAGGACAATAAAATAGCTCCCTCTTAGAAGTAGTTCTCCTAATAGCTAAGGGATACTCTAGAACTCTATATAATTAAGATAAAGCCTATTACGAGCTACCGTATTAATCTCTATACCGAATAGAGCCTCTATGACTAGTTTGAGACTAAATATCGACTAGTACTTAAGTAGACTAGTATACGCTATAGCGATCGGATATATAATATAGATAAGAAGGGGGCTAGAATCTATATACCTACTAGGGAGGAAGTAATAGTCCCGATCAGAATTAAGGAGATATATACTAGAATACCTGAAAATCGTATATCCCTTACGATAATCGAATCTATATCTATAGATAATAAGGCGATTCTACCAGTAGTAATCGTCCCTAGAGTTATAATTATAGTTTCTTAGTTTCATGAAAATATGACTAGTTATAAGGTTATTATAGTCTCTCTTACTAGATATATAAATAAGGGTATTTATATAACATAGCTAGACTATTTTATTAAGTATAATAACTATAGCCCTAATTAGGAATAGCGTATCCTATTAATCGACGGAGTAACTTATTACTAAGTAGACGATTTTATCCTAAAAGCTATATATAATAAGATATGAATCGTTTAATTCCCCTCCTACTAAACTCACCTACTTTAACTATATAATATAGGTATTTTTAGAGAGTAGAAATACTATTAATAAGTTAATATTATAAATATGATTCGCTCCTATAAGCTAGAATATAACGTCTAGTACTTCTTTCATAATCTCCCTAGAATACGAGAGAAGATGTTTATAGTTTATACGATTAAATACGCTTTCTAGAATACTAGAATATAGCCTATAAGCTTTAAAGCGGTATAGAGGAAGCTTAAGGAGTATAGTAAAAAGTAATAGAAAGATACTAGCCTAGAATTCCTAGAGTTTAGTTCTAAATCGGATACTAAACTAGATATAGAGCTTCCTTTTCCTCTACCTACTCCGATTCATGATCTAGAAGAGACCTACTAATTACCTACCCTCCCGAAACCTCCTTCCTCATATAACGAATATATTCTATAGCTTAATAATCTCGATAATAAGATCCTAGAAGCTCTAAGCTCCTCCCCTCGCAAAGAGTATATGATCATAATTAAGGCTACTAAGAACTACCTTATACTTAGAAGTTTACACGAGATAGATACCTAGATCTCTCATATAGCACAAGTTAAATAGTATAAGGCTAAACTAAATATACGGCTTAGTTTCCAAAGAGGAGAGTAGTTAAATACCTCTAATACTCTAGAAAAGAAGAAGACGAAAGTGAGGAAAGCGGCTCAGGAGGAGCTAAAGAAGGCCAAACGCTAGCTTATAAAGGCTGAATTAGCTAAGAGGGAAGCTCTTAAAAGAGTAGGAATCGCCGTATGAGTAGTAGAGAGGGAGAGGAAGAAGATAGTGAGGGATATAGAGGTATAAGTAAAGAAGTAGGTCCTTAGAATTAATACGATTATCTCCCCTAAGCTCCTAATACCAATTCGCGATCCTTAGAATAAACCTACGGAAAACGAGCTAGAAGCTATACGAATTAAACACTAGTCCCTTTATAATAAGGTAGCTAAGGAGTAAGCTAAATTCGATTATATTTAGGCCAAAGACCCCGTAATCTTTATAGATATCCTTATTAATCCTGAGATACTCGTATCTAAATAAGCTCACTAAATAAAGGGGAACCCTCTTAGTTAATTATATATATAGGCGATATCAGAGGAATCTAAGGGATTAGATCAGGGGGTAGGAAGGTTAAGAGGGGGTATAAATAGAGGGGTAGGTGAGGAGGAGGCTAATCTGTGTTCTTTACTACCTAGATTAGTAATATTAACTAATTCTATAGCTTAGAATATAGATTTCGTAGTATTTGAGTAATAGAATATTATATCCTTAATCACCTATAATTTAGGGGATTATCTATTATATAGTTAGGAATTATTATCTATAGTCATATAGTAATTTAGGTACAGTACGGGCTAACTTGCTTTCGTAGGCTAACTTGCTTTCCCTGACTAAAGGGAAAGGCCCCTTTAGCGCGATATTAAGTCCGACTATTAAACTACTTCTAATATATAGCTAGTTCTACTACTATACTATTTCTAACAAGTTACTATTTCTAGTACTATACTACTTTTAATAAGTAGTTATTTCTACTATTATACTTTTTTGTATCTAAGCAACA
>JAJTUR010000312.1:0-24322 GCA_021399475.1 Hyaloscypha finlandica
AATCGCGACCCGTTTTCTCAAGAATTACCGAAATTTCCTCAGAAGTTCAAGTGTGTGTAGCATAGTGTTCCGTATATAGGCTCGCTGCATCTCTGTTTGAAAGATTCGAAGCATGGCCAGGAAATCTGCTGGCCGTAGGCCCAGCTGGCCCATTTCGGGAATTCGCTATTTGTGTTATGCCATCAATCGACCAAGTACTTCTTCTGTCGACCAAGCTTTCGAGAGATGGAAAAGTAATCTTGGCGCCCATCTTTTGTTCAATTTCGTGAAAAGCCTGATATGCTGGGATGATGTAGGCGATGGAAGTTCCAGGATCTCCAGCCGTAATATAGCCGTATAAACTCTCATCGTCGGGATCGATTACCCAGGATCCGCAGTCACCACGTTCTGTAATTCGCAATTAGAAATTACAACACACAACATAAATCTAATAGCTGTCTACTCACGTAACGGTCCATCAAGTTGTACAGTCCACATCTCCTGGAATGCGATGCTGTGCGGTACTTGCATAAAAGTTGGGGTTCCAGTGATTTTCCCATCCGTGGCCACATCAGATTCCGTAAACACCAGGACCGTTTTTGTCCCGCGCAAAGCATAAACAACGTTTTGAAAAGAACGAAACTTTGTAGCTAGTTTCATCCCAGAGAAGATATCTGCGCCTTCCAAGTGTACCACGGCCTAATGGAGGTTACTTGTATTGGTGGATCGTGACATTGCTGCTACCCGACCAAGGAAACGCAGAGGCTCTTTCGTTGCGTTTTCTTCCTTCAACTTTCCTTTCTTACCGGGCGTAATTGAAGGGAGGGTCTGTATGTTGACACCTGGTGGCCTCGCGCGCCAAGTCTCAGTTGAGATGGAATCGAAGCTGCCTGACGATCTAGTATCGTCGTTGGTGAATTGTTCTGGAGAAGCACGTCCTGTAATTTCATTAGGCTTAGCTTTGACTCAGGAGAGCAGTAGATAACTCACCACGACTCGTTGCGCCAATGAAATCCTCATCCTCGCTATCTTCTTCGTCATTGTCATGCTCCAGTGAAAACTCCATGTCGCCATCCTCGCTCGTCTCATCTTTTTCAGCAGGATCGATAAACGCATGAGCGACGGTGATCCCAAAGAGCCTGTCTCCGATACGCACAATGCTAAGAGTGGATTTGCGAGAGGTGAGACTATTTTCTGTATCTTTGGTGACGACTGGGATGCCATGGATACTAGACAGTGGATGGGAATAGTAGACCAATCTATCAGAATATGTAGATAGTTCTGCTACACCAGACATCTCAGCATCGTCATCCGAGCACATGTCGCCCAGCTGCTGAGGCTCGCGAGAAAGTCTTAGAGGTCTCGAAGATTCACCAAGCAAGACAGCCGGGTAGGTATCCAACAGTGGACTCGCCCTTACAACTTTCATTGCCCGCTGGCGCTGAGCCTTATTTCCGCAACTGAATATTATGGTAGGCCTCGCCTTCTCAACTGTCCGACCGGTCATGTAAAGATCAAATAATAAGGCCCGAGGGACGCATACGCCTTCGTTCAAGTACTCGTGTTGCGACTCGAGACGGTTCTTGATCTGTTGGAGTACCTTGCTTGTGACTTCTTGAGCCGGTCCAATTGCTTCCCAGCACCGAGTCTTGCCTATTTCACACCAACTCGCACCAATTGACTGCTGAGGATTGGGCCATGGATTACTTTGCTTAAACATTGATACTTGAAGCAGCCCGGTCCGGGGCATATTGGTCGTGATTGTTGTTGTGGAAGTCATGAGTACTGACAATACGACACCAACAAAGCATCACATGCTTGTAGTAAATGGAGGCAAGAAATCGTCAGCCAAAGTCTTCTCAAAAATCCGGACTTCAAAAATCTGAGAAATGAGACATCTAAGTGGACTTTAGGCTTTCTCCCTTGCCAAAATATGTGTATCGACTGGTTTGCCATTGGTTGTGAGATGTGAGGCTGCCGATGCACTTCGCCTCGATCTGTACCAAAGTCGTGGTGGCGGTGCTGGGTAGGGTTTCCGCAAGGCAGTCTGAGTTCGTTAAGGGCCATCTCTCTTGAGTAACTATCTGCAGATTATTAAATACCGAAAGACCTCTTTAGACGTTACCCAGTATTCCAGGCTAAAGCGATTCCGCGAAATCTAGTCAGAGAAATCCATCTCGTTTCGGCCTTTGAAATTCCACATATAGACAGATCTATGATGGCGATCCAATCAGCCTTACAGTGCGACATTCGGGAGCCGTATTCGACAATCGATACCAAGTGCGCAATATTAAATTCTATCTGGGGGACAAAATTTGTGCCTCAACAGTTTTCAAAAGACATGTCCCTTGGTAACAGCTATCTCCGCTACTACAGCGAGCAATGCATTAACGCTCTGCACTCCAACGGTATTAATGATATTGTTTCGACGCATGCGGATATCGTTGGTATTGTTGAACGACTTCGAGAGCCAGATCTAACTCGAGAGAGTCTCAAGGATCATCTTCGAGAAAAGTTTCCAAATCTACCACCAGACAATTCCGAGGCACTCGTCTGCGAAACAATCGATTTGGCTGTGAGACTTTGGCTCATGATTGACGTGGGAGAGCTGTTCCATGGATTTGTTCCTGGCCAAAAGTCTCTAAGCTGGGAACGAGGTGTCTTGAAAGACCTCCTTGTGAATTATATCAGCCCGCCTATTACGATGCCGATGAGAGTCGTAAGGGTCAAACTAGACAGGATATTTACAACTCGAAATCTAGAGCGTATCGCCGGTCTCCAAATCATCTGGACGAGCAATATTTTGGACCACTTGCGACTAATGGTTGACGATACCCGGATAGCCATCTATCACCACGCTTCTTGCCTAGAGTATCACAAAAACAACCCCCTATTTCCACAAGGATTTATAGACGAAACGATTCGAACACTCTCTCTATTGTTTCCTGAGTACGATAAAAAGTCTCGGAAATGGTTCAAGGCTCAACGGAACAAGTACGATCTTGATGAAAAAGCCTCTACTTCGGGACACCTCACTACCGAGGAACGCCAGATTGAGAACTTCGTCTTTTGGCACGATCGACTTGGAATTCTTAAACAAGTCTTTGATGAAGCGGAGCCAAGCACTATTGCTCAATGGTGGCGTGATAGAAGAAGGAGAGTCCAGTGGTATACCTTTTGGGTGGCTGCTATGGTTTTAGCATTGACGATTTTCTTTGGGATGATTCAGTGTATTGAGGGGGGCTTCCAAGTGTATAAGGCGTATTATCCGTCGTGATATACGGCGTGCTCCTATGCAATTGCCTTAACATTAATAAAGAGGGAAAAATGGACTACTTCGGGTTTTCCTAAGATATACAAGGGGTGACAATTAAGAGAATAAACCACTGTTTATAATTACGTACAACCAGTCCCTCTAATCATCTGAAATCTCCTCGCTATCCTTCTCTAAATTTTCATAGCCTTCTCCTCTACACTCGAGTTCATCTCCCTACTCTTCCTATTTTAGAAACTTTCATTAATAGAATGAAAAAGTTCGCAGGCCAGATTAGACGTTCTAAAACGCAGCTATTACCCAGCAGCACTCGAAGTGAATATGTGAGGTGGTTGATGGTAGGCAATAAGGCAGTGGGATGAATCAGTGTGGTGGAAAATCACCAGTGTTAAATTCAATACAGAGCTAATCCCTATCCCTCCTCAGAGGTCCAGGGAAGCCTCCTATTTATAGGAGGCTAATAACCTTGACTAAGAGTAATCCAAAAAAGCTTATAAAAGATATATATAATTAAAAAAGAATAAGGTATCCTTTATAATAGTTTGACCTAGTATTAATAAGCTACTTAATGTATTTTCTATTATCTCTATATTTCCAGGCGACGTTTTAAGTATCTTCTCTATCTACGATTGGTATATTTGGCTTTCTGTGCTTCTCTAGGTGCGATGAGAGCACTGCTAGTATTGGTGATTGCGGGGAAATCTGTGGTGAAATCAAACAATTCCCATCTCGCTCGGCCCTCGTCGACTCGGCCCCAAATGTGTTAGGGCCCGTCCTGCCAACCACCCATTTAATCCCATATCCCATTTAAATCCACATCCCATTTAATTTTAAATGAAACGGTGCATGGTCCCATACGATAATATCGTAAACGTGTTCTTTTACCCTCCATTCATAGCGGTGAGCTTACCGCCTTGCGTAATATCTCCACTTTTAAAGGCCGTGCTGTTCTAGCAGTTGACCCGCATACTGACTCCCATAAATCTCTTCCTTTTTGAGCTTTTGAAGCTATTTCTACGCATTAGATCCTCTGATTTTCGCTCGAACGAGTCTTCAATTGCAGAGATTTCATCTTCAACTCCAGGTAATTGAGTGATTAGATAATACCTTTAATAGAATTAAATACTAATACGTACGATTAGGAGAAGCGGGAATTATGGACGACGATACATTGCGCCCGGTAGCCTAGCCTTCTAATAATTTATCACGCGCTTGTCAAGGTAGGATTCGCAGTAGGATGAGAGAATTAATATACCCAATTCAGTAATAAGGTCTTCTTCTTCTGAATCAGAGGTTGTAATATAGCCATCTGCCATTAATATATCGGGGCTTGCTGTGGAAGACATGATAATAATAAAGCTTCACCCCACTTCATAATTTAATTTAATAAATTCTAGCTTGTGGAATTATTATTAAGCCTTATTAATGAGGCATAGTTGCGTTGAATGGAGCCCACCCCTGGTCAAAAGCTGGTCGCGATCAACTTTTAAAGTCATACAAAAAACACGACCTTTATGGTGGTGCCATATAATACCATATAGATCTGGAATATGGCGATTTTGTATGGTGTGGTTGAAGAACGCCCATTTAATTTAATATGAGATTATATGATGAATGGGGCAAATGGGTGGTTGGCAGGACGGGCCCTTATTAGCCCAAGCTTCAGAGACGGTACGCCAAGTTGTCCTTGATCTGCTTGAATAGGATAGAACACTTCAATATCCCGTTTCGTGCTGAGCAAGTGTCTTGATTAGGGCTATCTTATTTCGCTTTACGCATCATTGGTTTCAGAGGCTTTATACTTTCACCTGGACATTGAGAGAAGAACTAAAAAAAGTCCTTCCGCTTTCGTCCAAACTCAAGGCTAAGATTTTACATCAAGACAGAAAAATTGAGCAACAAGAATCTCTCCTCAAGCTCCCAAACTAAAGCCCTAAAATTCCTCCTCCATCTGATTGGAGATTTAAATAATCCGCTTCATGTGGAGAGTCTAGCGAAAGGAGGGAATAATATTAAAAATTTGTTTGAGGGACGGAGGACCAATTTGCATTTTTTGTGGGATTTTGAGATTTTGTTGAAGCATACACAGAGTACTGAGGCAAATGAGATTGAAGCAGCGCAAGAGTGGGCGGAGAAGTTGTTTGCTGGCGACGCTGTGAGGAATAGAGGGGTTGAAGATGGATTTTTGGCGATTTCGGAAGGGATGGGTAAGCTTCAGGTCGAGGAATTGGTGCTTACCTGGGCGAGGGAAACAAATCGGTGGGTCTGTGATTATGTGCTTAAAGATGGAGTCGAAGCTACCCGGGGGAAAGAGCTTGGGGACGAGTATTACGTGGGTGCTGTTCCGATTGTTGAGGAGTTGATTGGGAAGGCGGGGTGGAGATTGGCGGGGTTGATCAATGCTCTCGCAGAGCGGGAGCGGGCTTTGGGTTTTGGTGAGGATGGTAGGGAGAGCTTTGATAGTTCTATCTTAAGACCTTCTCGACTTTTGACAGGTTCGAGGAATGAATGCATTGACTGAACTACCGGGTATCGTATGGACAGATTTCTCCTTGCCCTGAAACGAAGTGAAAGGGTTTACGAGCCCACCCTCAAAAGTCCGTGTTTTTAGCGATGTTTTCAGGCATCACAAAACCAAAGTCTCCTACCTTACTTGATAAATATGCAACAACTATTGATTGTGACCGATGATAATTTATATATATATAATTAAAGAAGCTAGAGTGAGTTTTAAAACTTTTGCAAAATGATTTAGTAAATAATATAAAAGGCACAAAATTGGGTTTGGGGTTCGCTTCTTAGGTAGCGAAATGCCCTAAAAAAAGAGACTTTTGAGCGTGGGGCTCGTTACTACCCCGCCGGCGCGAGCCGTGGTGGCCGCTTTGGTGGGCCGATGCGCCCCGCACCACCAGTTACGTTAACGATACACTTTTTCCTGCCTGGTGACCTGGATATAAAACGGTACTCTGTTCCCACGAAACGTTTCTTGTACATGATATAATTATTTGGCTTACTAGCAGGCTAGCGACCCATCAGCAGGACCGACCCTCCGAACCAGAGGAAAAATAGTGAGCCTTTGGGCATGGCTCAAATCGATGTCTACAGCCCCATTTTTCATTACAGTCACCGGGCTGACCAATTGCCATCAGTGCGCATGATTCCATGGGAGGCGTTTCAGGGATCGCTTCGGTGAGCCAACCCGGCTCGCAGGCTGCAGCCATTTTGCTTTTTGTGTTAAATGAGCCAACGTTTCGGGTTTCAAAGTGCACTGTTCCCGAGGCCTTGCATGCACCCTCGAGGGGCAGTGTTCTTGGCCCTCTCTCCGAAGAGGACATGACTGGATGTTTGGAGAAGTCTTAGGCTCTTATGTGGTCGTGTCCCTCTTGCTTGCTGCATTAACCGCCATGTTGTAAGACCTGGCTCAAACTGAACCTCAATATTATGGGCAAAGTGGTAACACAGAGCGCTTGTCTGGCTCTTCATTGGAAAAGCGGCTGAGCTTGCGCCCCATTTCAGCAAGAGGCTCGATTATAAAAACTGGTGTGCTGCTCGAGGTGTAGCTTGTTAATAAACTTTCCCCCAAACCACACAAATATTCCTGCTTTGCTTTGCACTTTAATCAGACTCTTTGACAGTCCAGGAGTTACCAGGAAACACTACCAACGATGAGCGACCTTTGTGGAAATATTACAATCAAAATCAATTCGACCCTGTCTCTGTCATGGCAGGAACTCCAAAGTAACGGTCTCCATGAATTTCCAGGAACAAACTCGTCCTATTTCCGCCCAGATGGCTTTGCTCTTCTCCCATGGGTCTACCTCGTCATTATCCTCATCGTGCACATTCCTACCGTGATTATTCGGGTGTTGCGCTGGGAAACTTCACAGTTATGATTTCTCGCTACCACATTTCTCACAATTGTTGTCTTCATCCAGGGATACATCTCAACGGAGTTTACTCCAGATAAAGTCCTCGTTTGGACACCGATACTCTTACTCATTGATGCTGGAAGTATGTCGCAGATTGCCTTTCTCGTTACGGACGAAAATGCCTTGATCTTCCGCATTAGACTCGCATGGAGAGACCTCACACTCTGGGCTCAAAGTAAATACAAGGATGGGGAACAAGATTCCGAATCAGGTAAGAGATAGCTCAATACTTGAATGCCATTAAGCTGACTTTGGCTTTAGAGGATGTTCAAGAAGCTGAGGGGATTGAAATGAGAAACCCAGAAGAGGAGGAGAGAAGAGTTGACCCTGAAAGGACTGAAATGATCAACCAAGAAGAGAGGAGGAGAAGAGCTGACCGGGAAACGCACCATGCACGAGAAAGAGAAGCACCACGAACATTAACAGACATGACAAAGACGCCCATATATCAGGACTCATCATTTTACGTTGCCGCATTATCGCTTCTTTTCTTCATCTGCATCGTTGTTCTCCAAGTTGTCGGCTTGAAACATGCCGTCGACTGCGTCAAAGGGGGAATAGTCCCACAAGTCCGGTGGTGCAGTCCCATCTTCCAGCCCTTCGGCATCGCTGTCCGCGACGGAGACTGCCATATCTACAACATCGATCAAAGTTTCAACAAAGGCATTGGCTGTATCTACCTACCCGGAATCCAGCAAGAAGAATGGCTCAAAGGAACAGTTGCCGGTACTTCAATATCTTTGCTATTTGAAATTATCGATTTGATTGTTCTTATGTTCGTGAGCTCGCACTACAAGGCCCGTGGTGTCAAGATGCGGCGGCCTTGGTGCTCGATGTTTTGCGGGTTGGTAATTCTGGGTGCTATGTTGATGTTCAGCGTCATTTATGCGCAAGATCTGCCACCCGGAATCACATCAAAAATCTGGGTTGTCATTAACTCTGAAAAGCCATCTATATACTCGGGACAGCTGAGTTCGGCAGGATTGAGGGGTGCTATGATCGGCTGGAACGATGGTCTGTTCTCCAGTTGGGGGAAAACTTATTTTGGACCTTGGGCATGATGCTCGCCTAACTTATTCACTATCCACTTTAAGCACCTTGAGTCAAACTCAAAACCTTCTTGATATTAATCACACATCCCACTCGTTTGAAACATACCCGCCGTAACATCTTTTCGCTCCAACCCCCCTAAAACATTACAAAGAATTTGTTACACATCGCAGAAGAGCCTAACATAGGAAAGGCGCAGCCTACTAGATAGGAATCGAAGCTTAAGCATTAAGCAAATAGCCTTGTCAGGATTTGACTAACTACAGCCGTGCTATAGCCTCTCCTTTATAGGAAATTCCCTAGGTTAGATTAGACAAGTACTATAGCTATAAATATATTACTTCTATCTATATATATATATATAGATAAAGGCCGGAATATATATAGGTAGGGAATTACTAATTGTATTATATAAGACATATAATAGTAGAGTAATATATAAGTAGCTAAGGTAAGTATTATACACTAAGTTAGATTTAAAGAATACTTTCTACTACTTATAAAAACGAGAGGGTAATAAATAGAACATAATATTCCGAATATACTATAAGTACTTTAAGTATTATATTATACTCTTTAAGCTTTCTAATATTCCGGCGACATTTCAGGCTTATATTAACTATATACTAGTAAGTCTTATAAACGTGATTTATATAATTTATTTAGATAATATTCTAATTTATTCTAAAGACTTAAAGTAGTATATAGTAATAGTCTAATAAATACTTAAGAGGCTATAGTAATACTAGCTCTTTATAAATCTAGTAAAGTACAAGTTTAATATTTAAGAAATAAAGTTTTAGGATTTGTAATTAGTTTAAAGAATATAGAAAAAGAGGCTAGTTAAGTTATTATTATTTAAGATTAGCTACTCCTAAAGACTATTAGAAAAACTCAAGTATTCTTAGGTTTTACTAACTTTTACTAGAGGTTTATTTATAAGTATTCTAGAGTAATAAAGGGTTTAATAAACTTATTAAAAATAGAGAGTATATTCCGGAATAGTTTTATTTTAATAAATAAAGTAAAAGAAGCTTTTAAAGATCTTAAGACTATATATACTATAGTACTAATACTTTACTACTTTAACTTAGCTTTAAAGATTTATATAGAAATAGACGCTTCTAGGTTTATAATTATAAGTATAATTTCTTAGCTCTTTAGTAAAGAAGATATACTATAATAACCGCTCCTTGTGAGATAATCCTGCACCCTCGAACCCCTCCGTACTTCAATTCCATTTCCTAATCGTCTCAATGACCACTCGGCATATAATACAAAGCGCCCGACGACAAATGCACTACGTATAGTCAGCCCGCTGTTTCTAAACGCTTCTTACTTCTTATACGTATTGGACAAGTGCCACTCTACCCTACTATGATCCTCAGGGTACGCTCTGGGAAGTCAAAGGTCGAGGGGCTTTTGCCCATGTATGAATTGCACAGTACACGCATTGTGGCCAGGCTCGGCAAAAATACCTGAGGTATCGATAAGGTATCGATACTATACTAGTATTAGTAAGGTATTAGTAAGTATCGATACGTATCAATACCTTATCGATTCTTACCCCTAAAAATTATCTCTTTATTTTATTATTTTATTTACATAAGAATATATTCATATGTAATCCCTTTAATTTCTAGTCTTTCTATTAAAAAATATATTTACTATTATTAATAAAAGTTAATAATATCTTAAATTTAAAATACCTCTCGTATTCGGAGAATTAAGCCCCGTATTCGTATTTCTTATCAAGGCACTAGACATATAAGCGAGCCTCACGAAAATCTCAAAAGCTCATTTTTACTTGAAATAGCCGTATTAAGATGAGTTTTAGCTTAAAGTATAAGATAAGTAGCTAAATGGAAAGCCTAAATTAAGGAGAATATTTGCGATACCAAAAGTTTTCTTATAAGAGAAGTGGTTCTAAAGTTAATTGTAATTAAAGGGGAAAATTAGGTTCGGGGAATCGATGCTACTATCAATACTATCGATACTATCGATACCTTACGATTCTGGCATCGCTACGTATCGATACCGGAAATTTAGGTATTTTTGCCGAGCCTGAAATTTGTGGCGCACTCCTAGTCACTATGAGACTTATTGACCTCCTCTATGAACCTCTAGAAATTCCACGAAGCAGAAGGATTCGTCAGCTGGCTACACAGGCGCTTGCTGGCCCTTGCGATTGGACGTCACCCTTGCAATCGAGTCCGGGGCTGAATGGTTGCATGCGAGACATCAGCCATTTGTCATTTGATTGGTTGAGAGTCCGGGGTTGCGGGTGGTGTCATGAATGATAAAATCAACCCTGTTCTCCTCGCTTCAGATGCCTTGAATTCTCTCCTCTCTATCGCTGCTTCGACCCTCCCAATGCCACCTCTGCGGCTCTGCCAATACATGCGTTATCAGCAGACCTCGTTTGTACCTTCTGGGTATTAACAAGGCTCTATATTCTGTCCTACTTTTGCTTATCGGAGCGCCTACCAAAATTCTCAGTCGAGGACCTTAAAATAATGGCTAAAATGCAACCGGAGGCTCTTTCACAAAGAATTCAAGCCCGTTATATCGAGCTTTCGAGATTGATTGACTTTCTCAACAAAACGTTTGGACCAGAGGATTGGTCGGTGACAATAGTACGGTTGATCCATTTTCCAGCACTCTGAACTGTGATAGGAGTACCGTGTAACATTCTGGATAGCTTGATGACGCGTACCAACTCGTTGTCCCTCGTCTGATTTCAGCGGTGAGCCGGACCCTGTTTTTTGGTTTCAGAATTTCTTTTAAGCTCATCGATACGCAGCAAGAGATCCGTTTATTGAGGCATGGTTCAAACTCTGCTCGTTATTATTTTTCTTGGGAGCAAGAAGATAAGGACGCAATCAGCAATAAAGTCGACGAAGGGCAGACAACAGCAACAGACAGAAAGACAAACATCGAAAAGAAAGGCAACCGCCACAGCCTCATCGACAACGACTCGTCGAGTAGTGCCCAAAGCGAATGGCCCGATTCGAGCAAACAAGATCATGTGCACCACAGTAATGGTGTCTACGATGTGACCACTACTTTGGGGATCACACAGATCTCCATGAGAGATGGGGACATCAACCTAAACGATGCATTTGAAATAGCGACCACCGACCACAGCATTGTTTATAGACTGGATGTGACCTATCATGAGCACGCTGCCCTAATGGCTAGTCTATCTATGCGAAGACAGCAGGCAAGTCCACTGGATTTCAAGCGCGTTGCCAAGAGTGCTCTGAAGTTGACTTTATTGATAGAAAGGCCGGAAGGCTCAACAGCGCCAGACTGTTGTTGTGAAGAGGCTGCTAAACTCTGAACGCGCCATCAGCCAATTTTTAGCTGAGGCGAGGGTGTTCGAGGAAGTGAGGAAGTTGGCCAAACCTGAAGGAGCCCTTCTCAGACCAATATTCACACCAACCGCGGCTTTCTACTCCAAGTACCCATTCTTCATCCTACCCTTGGCCATGTGCGACCTGAAGCATCTCTTGCAAGATGCTGCAAATACGAAAATTACGACATCACTTCTCACACAATTGCCTCTGCTAGCAGAAGCACTCGGCACTTTACATAACCTAGGTATTGCCCATCGCGATCTTGATGCACGCAATGTACTCGTCTTCGAAGATGATTCCGGTGCCATCACTCTTAAACTCGCAGACTTTGGTCACTCCATATGGCTGAATACAGAATCACGCGGATTTGGGGAGAGTATAGGCTTGGGCTACTTTAGAAGCAATGGTACTTACTCGGCTCCCGAATGTGCAAAACCCCCTACAGTCACGTACGGTCCTCGCGATATTACTGCTATTGATATTTGGGCGCTTGGATGCATGTTCTTGGAGATACTTGCTTTCGCTCGAGGAGGCTCAGCCGGTGTTCGACAATTTCAAGCTCTGAGGCATGGTCCTCTCTCTGCTGGAGGCATCACAGTGGAAAGCGATTTGTTTCACGATGGCGATTCGCTCAAACCACTGATCGGGGTCTGGCTTGGCGAGGTCTTTGGAGCCAGCGTTTTCAAACAGAATACATCTGAGATGAGTTCTAATGTTCATCACATTCTACTAGAGATGTTTGATCGGAATGCTGAGCTGCGGCCCACGGCTCAAGAAATTTCTACTGCCCTGAAAGAGACCGATCTTCTCACTATTTTCGAAAATGACATTGCCCAGCTATCTTCACCGACTTTTGCTTCACATATGATCAGCAGATTGTTTTCATGGGCGGCCAAGCACGTCTCCAAAGAACCACCATTGGCTCCACAAAGTGAACGCATTCGCTGGAAATGTGTAAGTGTCTGCTGCCAGTCCAGCTCCGTGATCGTTATCAGCTGATATTCGTTAGGCCTGTGGGAGAATATTTCACGATGACTTCATCGAACTAGCTCCTGGTGGGCTGCATGAAGTCCAAAGGTCACTTGACGAAATATACAGTCCGTTATCGATCATTTCTTCGCCCCCGGTCACGCCTCGAAATCCGCTCGACAGTGGCAAGCGGAGCGTTCCAGCTGGAAAGACTCGTGTGACAGGCAACGATTTCGATCGTTTAAAAGGGGCAAACATGGGTGAACAATCTCTATCTGCCAGTGGCCGCGAGACAAGGCAAAGCTCCAAATCCACTCAAGCTGCCCCCGAGACAGTCAATGAACGAGACTTCGCCAATCATAGCAGCACGCCTACTGAGGAAGAGAAGCTATGGCTCATTCCCTGCTTCGATTCTCCTGTTTTTGGGACGAGGGCACGACATGAGAATGTGAGCAAGGGTATCTTTGATTATGAAATGTTCACCAGGTTTCGGGAACTGTACTTCTCTCAGAAGAGCTCATTCATGCGGTTCTTCGATTTGAGAGAGGTCAAAGCTATCAGATTTGTAGCGGCAAGCACTCCACATAGCACTTCAAAATTTCTGCGAATCATTGGCTGATACTTTTTGCAGTTCCGTTACACATCTCTCAACAAAGTCGATATCCTCAACAGTGAGAAAGACATCTGGCCACCAGAAGATCAGCGCGATCTCTGGAAATATGAGCCGTGTCCACCCGATGTCGAACCGCTTGTCGGACAGAAATTCCTGATGCATATATGGCGCAATCCCCACCATGCAGATCGAGTGATATATGCAGACTGGCAGAAAAATGCAAGTCATTGGCAACATCGCTCCGAATGGATCCGTCATCTTTTCACACCAAAAGACTTGATTCCAGATTTGGAGGTGCAAGAACAGGTCAAACGCTCAGCGTACGTGTTCGTCAAGATACCGAAGAAAGTCGGTGAACAATTGGAGCCAACTTATGGCGATCATATGCCAGCTGGCTGGGGGCTTGTATTTGAGGAAGGCTTCAAGGTCCATCGTCTTTTGGTCGTGGTTCTTTTTTTTTATTTCATTGTGAGCATGGCGGCTATCATCTGGGTGATCCGAAAATATGGCGCGACTGGTCCAACAACAGGAGCTGGTCTGTTCGGAGTACTTTCTTGGTTCACATCTTTTTCTGCTTTGCTGATGACAGTGTGGTTCAAATGGGCCGAGAGCAGTTGATGCAGGTTATACTAGCTCCCTCGACAACACGGTCCGGCTCTGGGACGCCGTCACGGGAGCGCCGCTACAGACGCTCGAGAGCCCTGTCAACTCAGTCGCCTTCTCGCCGGACGGCACACAGGTGCATACTCTGCACAAAAATTTTCTGGCTGCCTCCGGAATACCGACAACCAAATTGCGTGAGATCTTAGCTGTTTAGAACCAAAGTCTTGTCTTAGGATACTTATTAAGGAAAGTTTCTATTATTGGATTTAAAGAAGGGTCAGAGGTTATATATTAGGGACTCAGAACACCAAAACACTAGAACTGTGACAGACGGCGCCTCCCTATAATCTACTAGGAATCGGAATCAGGAAACAGGAATGAAATAAGGGACTAAGCTAGAGGTCTGAGCAGTGCACTACTAAAGGTCGAGGTATTCCTCCCTCCTTTACTCTCTAGCTTAGTATTATTAATATATGAGATTCTCTGAACTTTGAGCCTTTAGCTACTACATTAATCTCGCCGTTACACTCTTTATATATCGCAGAAAGCTGTCCCTAAAGGAGCTCTTTATATACTTACAGTGAGCTATCTCTTAGGGCGCTCTCTCCTAGGAACCTCCTTAGGGGATAAGTGAGAAGTGGGCTTTAATACTCGTGATTTGCGAGGAAAAGGAAGTCCTATAATTATAGGCTACTTATCACTAAATTTTAGGGCTATAGTCGCTAAATTATAGGCTATAGACACTAAAAATTTAGTGCTTGGTAAGGGGTAATATCTCGATTAGTAATCGATTAGTAATCGATTAATAATCGATAACTATTAATACTAATTGATTGTGCGATAATCGATAACTAATCGATGCCTTAGGAATCGTTACCGAGCCTGGCGACGATGACGGATGCTCGCACACGAGTAAGCATAGTCGATGGTCTGACCTAGACGAGTAGCGCTTTACCGGCATACAAGAAAGAGGGCAAGTCTTGGGAGTGGATTTTTGGCAAGTTCCCAGGCAGGACTCGGCCCGTAATACGTACGCGCTAGAACATAGTCCGTCCCAGAGGCGAGTATAGCTTCCCGCGCAGCTCAAACTCTGTCTGCCTACTTGTCCTTTAGTATCTGCTGGGATAATGGGATCTGTTCCATCCGATCTATCAATACGAGCGGTTTAGGAATCGGGCGCTACGATTAGTTAATCGGCCCTCCGATTAATTAATAGGTAAGGGAATACGATTCGCAAGCCACAGTGGCTTCCGATTAATTAATCGGCCTTCCGATTACCTAATCGGGAAATATTGAGGTCTCGGGAATAGCAAAACAGTATATAGAATACTCTATCCAAATCAAGCTTTATTATACATGCCTCCCACTACGTCTAGGGGCTCCCATAGCTACCCTAGCCCTTTTTGGTGCCCTCCCCTCCACTTGATCACCTGATTCTCCTCCTCCAGCTCCATTCTCACTAGCTCCATTCTCACGTGCTTGCTCCTCAGCTACTCTCTCTCTCTTTGCTCTCTCAGATGCTCTTCTAGCCTTCTGAACTGACGTAATTGAACCACGATTATTCTCCTTTACTACCGCTTTAGGGAGGGTGATTTTATCCCTCTTGTAGATTGCACCAGTGGTAGGTATATTAGGATAAGTCGATTGGGAGGTGATTTTGTTGAGGGTACTATGTGGCCAGAGAGTAGTAAGCTCGCCATGCTTAGTAGCTAGACGGTAGCCCTATTTTAATTAGCTTTTATTAAAAGTAAGGCTCATAAATCACATACCTTTGGAGTCTTTTCCAGAACTCTCACTGGAATCCTAGCTATTTCTGTACTAAATCTGTATTGCTTTGGGATCTAGAGGGTTGTAATCTCTTGAATATCATATTCAAGAGCCTTGGAATTAGCTCTCTTTACCATATTCTCCCTCTGTTTTCTCGTATGTTCCGCAACCCTCTTGGTTAGTTCAGATAAAATTATCTCCTTAGCTACTTCCTCTTGATCTGCTTCCTCGTCAACGAATAAGCTATCCTCTCCACCCTCACTATTCTCATCACTCTCAACCTCCCCTCCTAGGGCTGCACGTGCACGGCGAGTAGTCTCTTTGTGGTTCAGGAAATCAGTAGGTGGCTTCCGTCCAAACCAGACCTCGTATGGTATATTTCCCTTAGGAAGAGCCCCTGTAGCTGTGGTATTAATCACCTATGCGATTAAAGGAAGTAACTGTATCCACGATTGGATACCAGTATCCGCTCGTGCGGCCCGTAGCCGCTTCTTGAAGATTCGATTAGCTACCTCAATAGAGCCTTGTGATTGAGGATAGTAAGCTCGTCCACGGATAATCTTTATCCCTCTTTGCTTATAGACCTCAATAACTTCGCCTTTGAACTCTCCTCCATTATCGCAGGCTAGGATAGAGATATACCCATTATCATTGAGCTATTTACTAAGCTCGTTCGCAGCTTCGTCCGTAGTTTTAGCCTTGAGCCCACGGATCCATACGAACTTGGAAAAGTGGCATTTCAATTGCCAGATCCACTAGTATTCTCTGTCCGGATCATACTATAATATATTAGTATTAATATTAATAATAAGGAAGTGAAGTGTGGATAAAAAGATTCGGAATTTACGAGAATCGTAGAAATCGCGAAAATCATAGGAAAATCGTAGGAAAAGCTCAAAAACGCACGAAAATCGCGAAAATCGCGAAAATCGCAGGAAAAGCTTAAAAATGCAGGAAATATAGGAAATGTAGGAATATAGGGAGGTAAATCACATGACTTAAGGGACACTTACACGAAAATCCATTAAATCCAGAACTATACGCTCGCTAGGATAATGAGATTAGATAGGTGTAACCCCTTTACTATTCTTCTGGGTCTTTTCCTTATTATAGTGAGCACAGCGAGCACTTATCCAAGCGTGGTCGTCACGGGACGGGCCATGCCAAATTCGCCGTGCGTGCTCAAATACAGTGCTAGGAGCTATTATTATATAGTAATTAGTATAATAATTAGTAAATTTAAGGGGTACTTACATGCATACATCAATTTCTTATGAATAGTAGTCAAAATCTCAAAGGCATCGTTATAGCAGAGAGTATAGCGAGCTGGAACAATCTCATCGCGGCGAGTATCGTGGTATTCCTTACGATATACCTGATTATCCTGAAGCTCGTACAATTGGGATTCGTGCTTGATATTAGCCTGGTAGCGTTTCTCTACCTTTGTTCCACCAGGGAGCGAGGCATTAGGATTTTGCAACCACTATCTGATATCTATACCTTTCCTAGCAGTAAGAATTTTCTTACTACCGCCTATAGCAAGCCTTTGATCCCACGTAGCTTCGTCTTCAGCGGACCAGTTATTAGTAGGCTCCTCAGTAATAGGGCAGGGCAAGAACTGAGTACCAGAGGAACGTGCTCCTGGTGTAGTAATATCAAAATATTGCTCTGCTCGGCCATAGGTACGTTCACGAGGCGTACGAGGGGCTGGAGATGAACGAAGGGTTGAAAGAGACATATTAGAAGTAAGGTAATTAATTAGGAAGTATATAGAATCAGTAATTGTGCTTGGAAAGTAGGTGCTTGTGCTGTGAACTGTGTACTGTGAATTGTGTCTAGGTAGTAAAAAGGGAGCAGAGGCCCTATACATATCTAGAAGCTCTAGAGAAGTGTCTTTACTCCTATTACATACTGAGAACTAAAGGGTTTCAGCCTCATTAGATCCGAAACCCCAATATTATGCGATTAATTAATCGGCCCTCTAATTAATTAATCGGTAGCCACTGTGGCTTGCGAATCGTATTCCCTTACCTATTAATCAATAGGGACCCACTGTGGCTTACGATTGATTAATCGTAGCGCCCGATTCCTAAACCGCTCGTATTGATAGATCGGATGGATCAGATCAGATGCGGGGCGAAACATGGAGAAGTTGATATCGGAAAGCAGACATGAGACGCCACATGTTTATCAGAAACAATTGATATATTATAGTAATCAGTCGCGCGTTCATTATTATCCCTAGTATCGTTATATCGTGCAGTTTGCCCCAAGTCCTTGCTAGCACTTACCTCTGAGCGCGACCGCCAACTCCTCGACGATTAGTATACTAGCTACTCTAGTAGGTAAGACTTAACGAGAAAGAGTTAATAAAATTTTATCCCTTTCCAGGAGAGAGCTATACGATGAAGCTCGTCAAAGGCTGTTCCTAAAGTAGATTATCCTGCCCATTTAGTGGGATGAGGTGGGTTGAGGTGAGTAGTTTCGTGGGGGACGGACCGCACACAATTTCACAAAGTTATTGCCTGGATTGAATTCGCCAACTTCAGAGCTGGAAAGCTTACGAGAAATCGTAGGTCGCGAGTGAGAAGCTACCAAAAAAGGTCTAACATCTCGGCCACATCTTCGTTATCCAGGAGTTCAAGACAGGGGCTCTATAGCAGCACTTCGAGGGCGCGTTCTGTTCCTGGCAATTATCACAACATGCCTGACGAAATCAATTACCCAATAGGATAGCCTGAAAGACATGGACAAGACTTATGTAAGGGCTTTGAGATTTTGGCAAGAACTCGGTACTAGGTTGTCTTTGTCTAGCGTCCAGCAAGCTGCTGGGTGGGTATCCCACGCAATCGAAAATGGTGATTGTCGATCTCCAGTTGTGTGGTTGGCAGAGCCTCGGTGGTCTCCTTGTCTTCAGGGTCGTCCGCGTCGACGCCCTCGACCAAGTCCTGCTGATGACCCTCACCCTCACCCACAGCCGGCTGCCCGAGCTCTTCCTCAGAACAACTTTGTGACTGAACTGTCGACATAGCTCTTCCCCAGTCTTGCAACTCAATATTCTCCCCCTCCACTATTTGACACGTTTGAACTGCTCTCCGATGCCTTCGAAATGTTTGCCGCTGCTCACGGCCTTCACGCTAAGATATCCTCCATCTTGCACTCTCCTCTCGTCTCTTCTTCTCTTCCGCCCACCATCTCTTATACCATGCATCAGCGGCGCTGTAGAAACTAAAGCCAAGTATCGTAATTCCCGCGAGCAATGCAGTCGTTTGGTCTAGATCCATAATACCAGCCCCTGTTCTCGGAAAAATGTCGTCAATGATGCCCCGTAGCGCAGACCAAATAGTCCTTTTCGCCGTATAATTCTCGAGAACCAGAGCCAAAAACGAAGATGACACTGTGAATACGAATAAGATAAATACCAAAGGCAGGGACATGAAAGCAAGGACAGTGATTTGAGGGGGTTGGTTCGCCAGCCCATAAGCCTGCTCATTGTCTGAATCCGCGCCAGGCGGTGGCTCCGCGATCGGTTCTGGTGGTCTTCTACGGAATAAAATGTAAAGATATAGGATCCAGATGGCAACAAGAATAGATACAAGGATGAGTGTGAGGACGAGCATGGGAAGTGAGTTGCCGGAAAAGGAACGTTCGAAGACTCCGGGCGTGTTGCGTATAGATGGGAGACCGAAGTGTAAGTAGGTTTCAGAAACGACGCAAAAGATACCAGTCACCGCAAGCAAGGACTGGCGCTTTGGAGCGCGGTGGGCAAAATGACCTGGTAGAAGAAGGACGAGGCAGAACGAGAGATAGGTTTCGGTGATAATTAGAGAGGCAGCCAAGGATGCACGCTTCTGCTCTAGAGTGTCAGCGTTTACCGACGATTCCGTAGGCCAGCTTCGAATTTGGGTCACCAGATGTGCTGAAGCCACTGTAGGAAAAGTGACCACTGCGACGAAGTCACTGGCGATGGCGTCAACCTTGCGCTTTCTTGGATGGAGAGTCCATGATATGAGACAGGAAAGGCTCATCAGGTACCAACACGCTGTTGCACCAGGTCCATAAAAGGAGTTGACTAGGGCAAGGCTATCGAATGGAGTAGGTTGCTGAGGAACGGCAGACATGCGACCAATAATCGATGTCGAATTTCAATCGACAATTTTTGTTTGATCTTGTGGAGACAACTTATCGCAGAATCGGGGCCTCCAGATGAACGAGATCTATCACAAGCACAAAGGTAGATGGAGAGAACGAGTGGGAAATAATAGTAACACGCACTTTGCGATTCCTGGGAACAATATGTTGTCTCCCTTGCAGAAAGTTTGATGTGTTGTCGTGCGCGCTCAGCCTCCACACCGCTGTATTGCTTACTCGTTACGAACATGACTGCATAAGCCCATGCGTTCAGGGCATTTTGCTAACAATCAATACCCTATAATAAATTTGAATTCTTTCAAATTTTATTAAATTGAATTTCTTTTGATTCATTACAATGATTGAATCAATTATGCTCTTGATTTTAAAGTCTTATACTAATATTTTTTATAAATATTTTAAATCTTTGAAGTGATAAAGCTGACTTTGATTTTCTAATGCCTGAAAAACAGCTGAACGCACGGACTTATGCTGCCATGTTCGTTAAGCGAGGCAGACTGCAATCGAGGTCCAAACACCCCCTTAGCCTATCATTTTCGTACAATTCGGTGAACCCTCCTGCGATCATGGGGCCGCATGAGCCCTGTGGCTATGCAAAGCAGATGGCTCAATTTTCTGAAATTGGCGCCGCACCAACCATTCCAGGGAACGAGCCCGATATATAACCGGCAAGGTCGAGCAAGGAAAATCGTGTCTACACATGATTGTAGCGTTCTGCTGTCAGGCGTTGAATTGGTACAGTCTGTGCGTTAGGTCGAAGTCATCATTGAAGAGGAGCGTAAGGGCGAGGACAGCGGAGATGACCCCTCCTGAAAACGTGAAGTCTGTACAGAAGATCATTATCAAAAGGATTACGGCACTCGGTAGGTTGACGCCTCTGCGGTTACGTCCACTTGAAACAAGTGATTCTATTTTCTAGACCATATTTATACCAGATGGCCGAGGCATACTTGTGATTATGCCTTGGGGGGGTTTGAACACGACCGACAATCTCGAAGCTAAGCTTTATATATAGCCGAACCCCCTCCGGTACCGCGAGCACATATACGCATTGTCTATGTCGATCCGTCTCCTCACAAATCCGCCGCATCATCATTGAACTAATCCCTTTCCGTTAATGCTCGGATTTACCGTCATAAATGTCAGGCCTAGATACAAAACCCGTTAGTAGGCTGTTTTAATGCCATAACATAAATCAACTTACGGCATATATTATTGAGATCCTTCAAGACCCGATCACGCTCCATCAAGGTTTTTACGGTAGTCCAGCCATCTATATCGATTATCTCCGGTGCAGCGATCCCGAAGTCACTAGCTACCATGAGATGTTCTCGCAGTCGTCCATAGGAATGCTCTTCCCGTGAGGTCCACTGAACAGCACCAGGGGGTTCATGGCATGCCCGCCCTTGGCAAGGTATAAGAGTTCTCGGGTCAGGCCTCTCCGAGGCTCGATGAAGAGATCTAGATGATCCTGCGGCTTCTCTGCCCACGAGATCACCACGAATGAATCCCGCCATTTGCCCCTGTCTCTTCATAAGTGTCAAAAATACGTCTTTTAATATATTCAATGACAAGGAAAAGCAGGAGGGTTCGGTCTTCGGGGCCGTGCGCTAAACAAGCCACTTTAAATAAATTCCGGCTCAAGATCTAATAGTCGGACTTAACGTCGCGACTAAAGGGGCCCTACCCTTTAGTCGGGGAAAGCGAGTTAGCCCGCGCTATTTGGTGTGATTTCACACTAATTTTTTTTACGAGGAATATTAAAAGTTAATACATAATTTTCTCGCGAGTATCGTACCCACGACTTTTCTAGTAATTATAGGTTTTTATCTATATACTAAGAACTCTAGCTCTTAAGTATATAATAAGTAACTATAAGATCGTGAATAAAATAGTTTAATTGGATTTCTTATAACTACTTTCTAATATATATTTCTAGAGGATGAAAAACGCCGAAATAGGCTATCTCGCTTTCGCGGGCCATCTCGCTTTCCCCAACTAAAGGGTAGGGCCCCTTAAGAGCCTATTCGGCCGCGCACTGCCCTCTATTACTATATAGCCCCGTACCGCCTTTTGGAATATTGCGTTTAGCTAAGGGCTATACGAAGGGCAGTATTTACATACGGCCCTTCGTACTGCCCTCCGTACTACCCTCCGTACTGCCCTATAAAGCTTCTTATACAAAATTAGTACTACCCTATAATATTTATATAATTAGAAAAAACCTAATTATACGAGTATATAAGGTAGTATTAGAGTAATATCTTACTTATAAAGTATTATTTATATATACTATAGCTAAGTAATTAATAGATAAAACACACTCATTTATCGTTATATAAATATGTTTTATATACTATATATAATTTAATACTCTCTTACTTCCTTATTTTTACCCTAATTCCTTTAATAATATAGACCCCGAATAGTCTACTCTCCTTATTAAAGCCGACGAGCTTAAAGACAAACTTAATATAGAAGAAGAAGAGGCTTAGTAGTAAGCTTTAGCTTTAGTTACCTCTTATAACGGGTCGAGACCCGATTAATATACTTGGCTAGGAGCCTCGCTCAGGTCACATGATCTCGGACATGTCCGTAGTTATATAATACGCCCCCTTTAGTTAATAGAGTAACTACACGTCACTCAGGGAGCTCAGATACCTTAAGGAACACGGTTCCTGTCCTCGCTTTCCTTTCTCTTCTCTTTTCTCCTTAGAGAATTCTATTTAGTTAATCGAACTACTAGTCTTCTTTACACAAAGGCCTAGCCCGTAATATCAGAATTCTCTCTCTCTTATCTTTACTAACTAGAGATTATATATGTACGAAGCTAGAAGTAAGGAGAGCCTAAACCTATACACAAATAATAAAGCTTAGAGTAGATAAAGCTAGAAGTAGACCTTAGTCGAAACCACCTATAAAGCCGATATATTAGTAAGACTTTGGAGCATACGAAAGCTAGTAGTAGGGAGTACCCGGAACTATACACAGAAACTAGAGCACTAGTATTCCGGTCGATATTAGAGGTCGTGAGTTCTTCCTAAGCTAGGCTTAAGAAGGGAAACCTATTAGACCCCTCTATTACACGAAGATATAGGAGTAGAACTCCTAGTAGTTAGTTAGACGGATAAATAGCTATACGAAGCCGAGATAATAGACAAAGTGCCTTAGTAACTACGAGAAGCCTTCGTAGCGTAGTCCTAATAGCTATTAGAGCTAGCGGTATAATAAGTAAACTTAATAGTGAACCTAGCTACACGAATTAATTCGATTAACGAACATACAATGACCCTAAACCCCTCCCGAATACAGACGCTCTCTCTAGTCTATATACCTTAACTCTATGTATATCCTTAGCCCCCTACTATAAAACGACTAAAGGCCTACCTCCTAAACCCTGATAAGTTTAATAGGGACGACTTAGCCTATTACCCCTAGTTTAAGGGACTCTTAAGGGTAAAGCTAGAAATTAATAGTGAAGTAATTAGTAGAGAAAGGGAGAAAGTCTAGTATAGATTTAGACACTTATCTAGAGAAGTAACGAGTAGGATATACCCCTAGTTAGGATACGTATAGAAAGAAAGAGGGTTTATAGTCGAAGGGCTATTCAAGTAAATAGACCTAGCTTTCCGGGATCCAAGGAAGTAGTAGAAGGCCTTAGGAGAATTAAACCGGGTCTAGTAGAAGTCGACCCCCTTAGGCGAGTTCTTAAGTAACTTTAATCGCCTAATCCTAGAAGTAGAAAGATAAGGCTAGTAAGACGAGATTAAGAAAAGGTATCTTAAGGCTATTATCTCAATAGAGCTTATAGAAGGAATAGTTAGAATAAAGAAAGAAGATTTATATAAGGAGTA
Organism: Hyaloscypha finlandica; assembly: GCA_021399475.1. Taxonomy (NCBI): domain Eukaryota; kingdom Fungi; phylum Ascomycota; class Leotiomycetes; order Helotiales; family Hyaloscyphaceae; genus Hyaloscypha; species Hyaloscypha finlandica. Next base: position 23,550 of record JAJTUR010000312.1, read on the forward strand.
TTACTCTTAGTTACGAATAATTAATAACTAACTCGTCGAAGTTAAGAGTATAAAGACCCGCCGTCCGAACTAGCTAAATAAGAGACCTAAAAGCCCTCCCTCTAGTATAACCTCGCTTACCTAGCTAATAGAATAAGAACCTACGCCAGGTAACTCGTGATAATAGCCGAGGAATACCCCTAATTAGGCTTCCTATAACGAGATCGGTTGATAAAAGAAAGAGAGACTCTACTTATAGTACGGTTAAGACGACTATTTCATATATAACTATAGAGCGAGGCTATATCCAAGTACCCCCCTAGAGCTAGTAAGTAGAAGAAAGAGAAAGAGGAAGAATAACTAAAGACAAAGAATATAAAGGTATCGAGGATAGCCCTAAAGAAAGTAAAGATAACTTAAGTAAGAGATAATAATACCCTAGATAAGAGCTAGAGTAAGAATAAAGGGAACTCGAGCTCACCCGATTCAGGAAAAGACTAGCTTCTAATAAAAGTCACTATTAGAAGTATACGAAAGTAGAGTTAGATTAGAAAGCTTAGAAGTAATTTCAGAAGAATATAGAAGAGCCCCTTTTCTTATATTAGTAATAGTTAATAAAGAGTATTTCGTATAAACTCTTATTAATACTAAGTATATAATATACGGAATAATTAATTCTCGCTTTACTAGTCGATATAACCTCTAGTATATACTAATTACCCCTAAGTAGATAAAAGCTTTTAATAAGGTAATACTAGAAATAATCAAAGAAGTAGTAGTATTAAGTATAGATA
>JAJTUR010000313.1:0-24135 GCA_021399475.1 Hyaloscypha finlandica
GGTTTATTATATACTTCACGGATTAGGGTAATTCATAAAAGGAGTCTAGTAATTATCTCATTATCTATAATATAGAGTCTATTATAGTATAAGAGAAGTCTGTCTTATAGTATCTAGATATTACTCTTAGCTTATACTATAGTATATAGTTCATCTAGCTCTAGCGATGTTTAATTATCTTATAGGATCTTATCTACTAGTTATAAACTACTAAACTTAGTAGGAGCTTCTAGTAGTACTATAGTATAAGATATAGCTAGTAAAGCCTCTAGGAGAATACCTTCTTTTAGTAGAATTATACCTCTAATAAGGGTAATAACTACTTCTAGGTAGTCCTCTATATACGCTTAGTTCTTTAGGCTAATATTAGGGCCTAATAAACTAACTTCGTAGAGTATTACTACTAGCTAGAGGTTATAGACTATATTAGAGTTAATCTTATCTCTAGGTATTATAGGTTAGTAGTAATATACTTAATTAAATAGTTTCCCTAAATATAAGAAGAATAATCTAAGGAGAGAAACTAAGTCTAGGCTCTATATGATAATTTGTGTTCTATATAGAGCTATTAGTAGGATAATATAGGTACCTAGGGCTCTCAGGTACCTAGTCTCTCTATAGGTCTTAACTTATTATATTACCCCTCCCTCTCCCTCTCTTTCCCTAGAGAGGGACTCATATATATCTAGTATAGTAATATCTTAGAAGACTAACTTAGGCTCCTAAGTAGGGTCTATATACCCTGTCTATTTTACTAAACCTAATATTAGTAACCTCGACCTCGTTATATAACTCTCTTTCCTAAGATCTTCTCTACTCTATATTCTTTACTTCTATTAACTAGCTCTAGCTCTAGCTAAGAGTTAGTTATATACTAGGATAATAGCGGGTCTATTACTACTAGACATAATAATCGGGAATAGAATACGTTACGGATTCCTAGTAGTATATTAAGCCTATAGCTATAAGAGCTAATTACCTTAATTACTTTATACTTAGTATTCTTAGAGTTAAACTTCTTTAATAGCCGCTTCGTATAAATATTCTTAAGGTTTAGCTAGACCTTATCCCCTACTTTAAAGCTATACGCTTATTATCTTATCTAGTTAGTCACATCCTCTTGAACTTATTATACTACTACTATAGATACTTGAGCCTACTTATAAGTATCTCTCAGCTTCTATATAATAGCTTTACCCTACTAGATTAGGCTAATCCTCTCTCGTATAAGGACTTCGATATCGTCTAACTCTACTAGGTATATATAGTAGCTATAGGTTAAGAAGAATAAGCTAATACTAGTACTAGTAGTATTATAGTTATTAATTACTAGCTTAGCTAAAGGTATTAGGGATACCTAATTCTCTTATATATAGTTGATATATATACGTACAAATACTTCGATATTCTAGTTTATTTATTCTATAGACTTATCTATCTCTAGACTAAATACTATAGATAGTATATTAAAAAAAAATCAAGGCTAGTTAATTATAATTAACCATAGTTAATTATAGTTAATTATGATTTAATTTAGTAGATTTTGACTTGATTTGATTTAATTATAATTATAATTAATTATAATTATCACGTGATACTAAGAAAACTTGAATTTTTCAAGTAACTTAAAAGATTATTAAATAACTAATAGCTATAATAATAAGATATAAATAAGACTTATGAAATATATATAAAAGTACAAAACTAGTCCAAATCTGGAATAAAAAACTAGTTATCCTCCTTAGAAACCCCTCTTTATCTTTTTATCCTTATTTTCTTCCTTTTTTATTTCTTCTTCCTTGTTTATAAATACCCCCTAGCTCTTAAGATATATAATCTTCTCAAAGGTACTCTTATTAAGTTGATTACGTAGTTTAGTATTAATAAGAGCCCCTTGTGAGAAGAAACGCTCGCTAGTAGCGGACGAAGCGGGTATTCCTAAGTACTTCCTCGCTATAAGGGATAAAATAGGAAATCTAGCTTTATTAGCTTTCTAGTATTCTAAGGGCCGAATCTATAGCTAAATTAGTACTTATATATAAAGAAATTATAATAAAGGGATTAGTAGTTCCTAAGAAAATTTGAAGTAAAGTAAGTGATTTTACGTACCTTTTTATCTACTCTCTTTTCTTCTAAATACGTTATTAATTCGTCTTCTATTATATCCTCTTGATTATTTATATAAATATCAAGTTCGTCTTCATCGAAATCTTCTATAGACGTATTAGAACTAGAGTCTTGAGGATTAGCTATTAAATAGTCTCGTTTATACCTATATAAAAATTAGTAATTTAAAAATAAAAAAATAAAAAAATAAAAAACATATACTTACACGTTATAGTCTATTTCAAGCCTATTATATATATCAGATACTATTCCGAGAGCTAATCCAATTCCAGCTAGTCCTGCTCTTTTAATTCGAGGATTAAGAATAAGAGCTAAATATAAAGCTTTACTTTTATTATCTAAAATGCCGGTTTTAGGATAATATTTTCGAAGCTTAGCTATTCCCTTATTAATAGCGTTTTCGAAGGTTTTATCCTAATTAAAATTAGTATATTTATTAATATAATAAAAAATATAAGAAGAAGACTTACTTTAAACTCTCTTTTAAAACCTTCAAGTTTATTATATATTTTATATACTTCAGGTATAATATAATATATAGTAGGGTAGTTTTCGGCTTGAAACTTAGTCGTAGCCTTAATAAATATTGAAATTATATTCAAAATATTATTTAAATAAGTAATTTCAATATTAGTTAAAACTAGACTTTTATTTTTAAAAGCCTTCGATTTCGAGCTATTAATTACTACCTTAATAGCTTCATATATGTATAAAAAGTCTTTTAATATATAATAAGTCGAAGACTACCGTGTTTTTTGATCTATAAATAATTAGTATTAATTAATTAATAAATAAATAAATAAATAATTACTTACTAAGCTAAGGGAACCGAGTATTTTCTATATTAAAAGCTTTAATTTGAGCTTCTAATAGCCGTCGATTTTCCTGATTATATTTAAGACCTATAATAGTCTTTCTAACCTTTCTCCAAATTAATAAATCTATAATTTATTAATAAATCTCTTATAAATTATATGAGAAACTTACTTGTTACTTGTTCTACTCCTTCTCCTTCTTCTCTTTCTTCAAGTTCGTCCTTTTCTTACTCGTATAAATCCATAGAATAAGAAGTATCATAATCGTTCTTAATAAGAGCTTTTAAGATATCTTGAATTACTAAGTTTAATACGTGAGTTATATAAGGAATATCTCCTTGAAATTTAATACCTCCCTTATTATAATACTTTATAAAAGCTTGTAATAAGGTATCATTTAAGCTAGTATTATCTCGAGTAATACTAAATAAAATATATTAGTAATTATTTTTAAAAAAAATAAGATTTATATTACTTACCTAGTAATATTATATTCAATACCAAAAGCTTTTAAAGCTTCTAATAGAACCGAATTCATATATTTACTACTATGAATATCTTTTAAATCTTTTATAGCTAATAAATAAGATTTTAATTTAAAATCTTTATTTATAAAATATCTAAAAATTAAATTAGTAATTTTTTTATTAATTATTATTAATAAGAATAACTCACATAGTAATTCCCAAATAAGCTTTCTGATTTATAGCTATCCAAGCATCTAAAGTAATAGAAAAAGTACTATTCGATAAGATATTATTCGATAATTCTTCTTTTATAAGATTACTATTATCGTTATATCTTAAAGTAAGCTCATCCATAAGTACTTTAGAATATAAAGGCGGTACTTCACTATATAAATGTTAGTTATATATAAATATAAATAGTTTTTAAATAAAACTTACTAGTTTAAATATTAAAGTAGTTTTTAAAGCTTAGAGTAGTAATAGCTCTAAAAGAAATATTATTATTAACTATAAAGTCTAATAATAATCTTTTAAAGTAAACTATAGTAAAGCCTTCACTAGTTTAACTAGTAGCTTTACTAAAAGATTCGGTAATAGACATTTGATTTGAGTCTTGAGAAGTAGCTATAAAAATTATTAGTTATTATTTTATAAATTAAGATTAATTACTTACGAAGCTCATTACCCTTTAATATAGCGTCTATATTAACTGACTTATGATTATTAAGGTAATGGCTCTTATAATTACTTGTCGATTTTCCGATTCTTTACTTTATGAATTTTTTACTAAAAATATATTAGTTACTTTATAATTAAATTAAAAGTATATACTACTTACTTATAGCCCTTAAATAGGCATGATATAGTAACGGTTCGGTAATTATTAAGGTCCTCTTGATTAGCTTTAGGGGGGTCTAGAGTCTTTTTCATATAGCTAAGCTTAAAGATAGGAGCTTGTCTTAAAAGTGGTTCTAGCTCAAAATCCTCCTTATTTTAAAGGATATTAAGGTTAATCGAAGATTATTGAGACATTTTTGAATATATCGAGTAAATATAAGTAGGTTTATAGTCGAAAGCTTCTTAATTAGAGCTATAGTTATTGAGATATTTATGTATGAAGTAAGGAGAGAAGGGAGTAACTAGAAGAAAATCACTTATATATATATAAATTCTCTAGAATCTAGAAGATTCTTTAATAAGCGTCTAATTAGTAATAACCCCCTAATTTCAAAGCATCTATTTATAAGAGGGCTTATTTCTAGCTATTTTATTTATAATAATAAGATTTATAAGGTAGCGAGGAATTAGGAGAAAATCGAGTAGGTTCTAGTGCCTTTGGCTCGTCCCGCTTCGCTTACTAAGCGGCACTATACCCGATTTAGTAAGGTACGCGTGAAGCGATACCGGATATAGGCTAGCCTAAACCTTATTTTAGTCCTTATTACGCTTTCTAACCTCCGAGCGCACGTGCACGGTCACGTGACTAAATAATCAACTATAATTAACTATAGTTAATTATAGTTAATTATGATTTGATTAAGTAGATTTTGACTTGATTTAATTTGATTTAGAGGCGATAATTAAATTAAGCTAAATCATTTAATATACTAACTATAGATAACCTTTATATAATCTTTAAGAGTTAGTAAACTCGTACCTAAAGTACTCTAGTAAACTACAGTCCGTGGTCTGAGATAATCGCTTTTAGAAGACTATAATATTAGTAAAAGACTCATATAAAGGTCTTAGTTACTACCTTTATAGTAAGACTCGAGTATAGTTCTAGGATAATACCTTTACTAAGCTTATCTATAATTACTAATAGGTCCGTATAACCCTAGCTTAATAGTAGCCTAGTAATAAAGTCTATAGAGATCTTACTCTAGACTCTCTTAGGGATAAGTAAAGGTTTCAAGAACCTATAACGACGGTTCCTCTAAGCCTACTTCTTCTAATAGCTATTATCTGCTACACTGCGGCTAGCTTTACATGGTCCATACACCGGATTAACTATTATTCCGGAGGAACACCAAAACCATGATTCTTTATTTATATGTCAATAAGCTAATTAAATCATTAATTATACTATAACCACGATGCCTAAAGACACTATTTTTGATTCTACCGATAAAGGAACCCTCTAGCCTAATACGAAACCAATTTCGAAGCAAGGGGACACTTTTTCGCCTATACAATTACCTAATTAGGATTAGGAGATCACGCTACCAGAGAACACCTCCCCTGACGACCCTATTACGCTATTTACTATATACTATACGCCAGAAATTATTGATTTAATAGTTACGAAGACAAACGAGTACTAGCGAGAGCCTCAGGACAGTTCGTGCCCTCGTGTGAGAGTAATAGAGTAGTACCTAATATATGCTAGAGAGATATATCTCTACTTTGTAATTCGTATATATATGACCTTATATATATGTAATAAGATTACAGATTACTAGAATACCAAAGACTTTACTCCCAATCACTCAATTACAAGCTATATGAGCAGGGATAGGTTCCAGGAGCTTTATATACGTGTGCGATTCTATAGAAATCAGGAAAAAGGCCCGTACGAGAAGGTAGCCCCTATTTCCCTATCCCTTTTACCTGAAACTAGCTAATAAACTACTAAGCAGGTTAAAGCCTTAAGTACACATATTTAAGAGGTTAATTTGGGAGTTTGGAAGCCTGGACGGGACTTGGTAATTAATGAGATAATCGTACGATTTGAAGGCCGATTAAAGGAAACAACTACTATCCCAAATAAGCCTATACCTACCGGATATAAGATTTGGGGGGTAGCCTAGAGGGGATTCTTACTTGTATAGAACTAGTATATTCCTGGGCAAAAGAATAGGCCTTTGGGAGTACGTACTCCAAGGGAGCTTAGTAGGACGATTAAGGCTAGAAATAGGGGAAATAAGACATAAGTAGTAGTTCTATACTTGATTAAAAGGCTATATAAGCCTCCTAAGGGGTCTGGCTACCACGTTTACCTTAATAATCTCTTTGTTTCTACTCGCTTCGTTTAATATACTCGCTCTCAGGGAGTTACAATTACTAGGACTTGTAGGACAACTAGTAGGGTTATTAAGGAGCTTCTTAACCTTCAGAAATCGGATAAAAAGGACATAATACCCTAGGGTGAAACGTATTCTAGGTATACGTCTAATAGAGAAGTGTATTATATTAGGTAGAAAGATTAAGCCTTTGTTTTAATAATATCTTCCTTTATGTCAGGTAACGAGCGTGTTTTATGGCTAAGGAAGAGGCCTAAGGAGACTTCTTCTAAAGCAAAGACTATACGAATACCCTTTAGTAATCAGGCTATAAAGGTGCTTTCAATTCCTATAATTGTGGACGGATATAATTATCATATAGGAGTAGTTAATGAGTTTGATCACCTGACTACCCAGAACACTAGTTTGCGGCACGTAGAGCGAGAAGGGCACTAAGTACTAGAGTACTAGCTACTTCGTACGGTTCTAATTAATTGCTATTTACTAGCTTTATATAGCGATGTCCCTGAACCTAGGGAAATAAGCTTTAGGAGCTAGTAGGACTTTAGGAGATAGCTTATTAGTGCGCTAGTTACTAAGGGAAGGGGCAGTGAAATCTATCCAAAGAGAAGAATATCACAGATTAGCTAGGTAGCTAATCGGGAGCCTATAAACTCGTATGAGCTTATAAGGATGAGTAAAAGGGGGTACTACGTAGCTTGTAAAGGCTTGAGATTTAGAGACCGGCCGAGAAAGAGGGTTACAATAAGCGAAATTGCTTCTAATATAGGCCGAGAAAGCACTAATCACTCGTCCTTCTCTGGGTATAAGTAGTGCGACGTCTATTTATGTAAATATAATAGCTACTTTGAGAGGTTTCATAAAGAGAAGTAGAAATCGAGGGGTTTGGGACTGAAATATAACCCTCTAATTAGCTGAAATTAAGCGAAGCGAGCCCGGTGCACGGACCATGTAAAGCTGGCTGTAGTGTAGCGGATAGTTCTATATAAATCGCCTAACCTCTCCGAGTATACCTAGCTAGAAGAACTATCTTATTATTAAAGTAACTATTACTTCTTAGCCTAAGTATCTAGCTATTATAGAGTCGTAAGTCTCTTAGATAAGCCCTATATAGAGTAGTTCTAACTCAGGGACCTAATAATATCTCTAGAATAAGAGTTACCCTTAGTTATCTAACTTATACTCTAAGATTAATACCTTAACTTAGAGCTCTAAGGGGAATATATACTTCCCTTCTTATATAGCTCTTACTATTACTCTATATAAAGTATCTATCTCTTCTATATCTCTCTAGAGGCTCTAGAGGCCTCCTTATATTACTACTACTACTAGTATAGCCTATACCCTTTATATAACCTTTAAGGGAGCAAATATCTCTAGCTATAGTAACTAAATATACTAATACTTAAGCCTCTCGTCTAATAAGGATACTAGGAGGTCTTACTCTCTTCGTAAGAGTATATCTACTCTCTTATTCATATAACCTAGTATATACTAGATTATGAAGTTATACTATAAAAGAGTAAGGGACTAATATATCTAGTACTCTATAAGCTTCTAGACTATTATAAAGTATTCTAGGCTCTTATAATCTATATAGATCTAGAAGTCCTTTATACTTCTTAGCTCTATATCTTACTTATTAAGATATTATATAATTACTAATATCTCCTTATTATAGATCTCGTAATTATATTTAGTAAGGGAGTTCTTCTTTAAGAAGTAGCTATATAGTCAAAGTACCCTATTATCTCTATATTATATAAGAGTACCCCTAATATACTACCTAGATAAGTTAGTCTCAATAATTATTATTCAATTAGCGTCGAATAATACTAGTACTAGTACTTCTATAAAGAGTCCTTTAAGCTATTCAAATACTTAATTTACCTTAGTTATTTATACGAATATAATATCCTTCTTTACTAGGCTTATTATTAGCTATACGACGTCTAAGAACCCTTAGATAAACTTCTAGTAGAAGTTTATAAAGCTAATAAAGCTCTATACTCCTTTTATAGACCTCGGGGCTTCTTAGCTAAGGATAGCCTTTACCTTCTCGGGATCTATCTATATACCTACCCTCGCCTTAATTATAAACCTAAGGTACTTCGTAGACTAGACTTTAAACTCGTACTTATTAATATCTAACTATAGTCCTACTTCTTATAGCTAGTATAGTACCTTCCATATATACTCCCTATACTCGGCTAGTATTCCCTTAGAGTATACTAAGATATTATTAATATATACTAAGTAAAACTCATTAAGGTAGTCTCTTAATATCTAATTAATATACTTCTAGAAAGTCCTCAGGGTATTAGCTAGCCTAAATAATATTATAAGCTACTTATAGAGTCTATACCTTATATAGAAAGCTATCTTTTACTTATTTCCTTCTATAATCTAGATCTTATAGAAAGCTATAATTATATTAAGCTTTATAAACTACTTCGCTTTACTAATTATACGAAGTATCTTATAGATTAAGGGTAATAGGTACTAGTCTTTCTTTAAGATCCGGTTTAGAGCCTAATAGTCTACATAAAACTATAGACTATTACCTAGCTTCTATATAAAGAGAACTAGAGCTACTACTAAAGAGTTACTTACTCGAATAAACTACTTATTAAGTAAGCTTATTAAGGTCTTCTAGAGTACTATAAGCTTGTCTTATGATATATTATATAAGGGACCCTAAGGTATTATAGGTTCTTTCTTATTAACCTTCTCTAGCTTAATAGTATAATTAGTCCCGGGACTATAAAGTAGTAATAACTTCTTAGCTTCTAAATAGTCAAATATACTTAGGAACTTAGAGTAGTACTCCGGGAGCTTCATATAAGGGTCGGTTTCTTTCTAGACTATAAGTACCTTCTCAATATTAGCTATACTTATAAAAAACACTTCTACTCGTTATCCCTTATACTTCCTTTTCATATTCCATATAAAGGCTATAGCTAAGATAAGTACTATATTTACTCAAAAAGAGCCCCTCTTATTTTAGTTCTAGATATAAGTCCTTTAGCTCCTTATTATTAATAATAAATAATCTATACTTAAGAGTACCTAGTTCTTCTATATCTAAGCTAAGCTAAGTATTAAATCGTATAATATGAGCTTTAGAGCTATATAAAAGAATACCTTATTATCTATATAGCTATTAATATTAGTTTAAATAGTAATAACCTTATTAATCCTTCCTATAACTTATTCTCTTATTCTAATAAGCTCACGAGGAGTGATTTTAATATACTAGAGGTTATATTTCCGGGTAAAACGAGAATTAATTACTCTATATAATAAGTATCTTGAATTAACTAAGGTTTCTATAAGGGCTTCCTTATTTATTAGAGTTAATATTAAAAAGGGTAACTTATTTATCGAAGGCTTAAACGTTTTCTAATCCTATACTATATCCTCCTTCTACTCTATATAACGCTTTTTATATAGAGCTATTCTTTTCCCGAGTTATTACTCTTAGACGACTCCTTAATAACCTAAGTAATTAATAAGGATACCTTCTAAATTAACTCTTCTTCATATAACTCCTTATAATCCTATATAATATACCTTACCTTTCTATACTTGAAGTAAGAGCGAGTTTCCTTCTTTAGCTTCTTCTTCTATTAGACTTAAGCCCCTTTTAGCTTCTCTTATTATATAGATACCCCTTATATTATTCTTATAAGTTCCTATTCTATACTATTAGCCGCTTAGGTACTATATCTTAGCGAGGAAGCTAGTCTCTACTCCCTCCTCTCTCTCGTATATATTACTTCCAAGTTCTAGCTCACTATATAGAGCTATAAGTAGTAGTTAGTATATAATACTAGTATTAGGACTATAAGGAGGGTCCTTTAAATATCGATAGAAAGGCCACGTGATAGAAAGGCCTTCTTTATAGTATTATCCTAGGAGAGACCTCTCTCTTCGAGAAGCGTATATTTAAAGTATACTAAGTACCTTATAAAAGAGCTTATACCTTACTAGAGGGTATTAAGCTTTTATATAACTTATTCTACTAACTCTAGGTTATTATATATATTCCGGAGTTACTAGATAAGCTTATCTAGGGTATCTCTATCTAAGGTAGACTTCTTTTCGACTAGAGTAGAGACCTATAATATTACCTAACCGAGAGTAGTACTACTAAGTCTACTATAAATATACTAGAATCTTATATTACCCCGTTTATTACCTATATTAACTAAAAGCTTTACTTATACCTAAGCTAGCTATAGTTTAAATTCTAACTACTTACTTTCATATACTAGAGGGTTAGGTAATTACTTATATTACTAGTTTATTTATAGTATACTAAGTAAGTTATTAGTAGTAAACTAGGCTTTATCTCTATAGTTCTAGTTCTTTGACTACTAACCGTCCGGGCTCTATACTAGCTCTCTCTAGTCGTCGTCTATTTACTAGTCTATCGGATTCTATCCTAGTAAGGATAAGGCTATCTATTAAGCTATACTATATATAAGCTCTCTCATATAAAGCTCGATAGCTTCGAGTTAGTTCATGAGATACTTAGCCTATACTAGTATCTCTATTACTAGGGTTATTAATCCTAGACTCGCGGGGGAGCTTATTATATATAGATAAGAGTCGTATAGTAAGGCTAAGTTAATAGCTTATCTTAATAAGTAATAAGGAGAGATTATTCTAATATTATAGGTTAGTAGTAATATACTTAATTAAATAGTTTCCCTAAATATAAGAAGAATAATCTAAGGAAAGAAACTAGGTCTAGGCTCTATATAATAATTTGTATTCTATATAGAGCTATTAGTAGGATAACGTAGGTACCTAGGGCTCTTAGTACCTAGTCTCTCTATAGGTCTTAACTTATTATACTAGGGAGGAGTACTTAGGTTTATATCTTCTCCTTTACTTATTCTTAAGTATTTACTTTATCTTATCTCCTTAATAAAGTATTAGCTTATTTATTCGACTTCCTAGAATAGTATATGAGCTTAAAGTAATATTAGGATAAGAGCTCTACTTATCTAGCTTATCTAGGTAAGAGCTTCTTAGTAGTTATAAAGTATTCTAGGGTATAGTAATTAGAATAAACCTTAAAGGAGGTGTCCTAAAGACCTTCTAGTTCTACTCTCTATTCCTCTAGTACTTATACGATAGTAAGTATTTCCTTATTATATATATTATAGTTAAGCTCTACTAGTAATATAGTTTTTGAAAAGTAAGCTATAGGGTACTAGAGGCTTATTTCCGGGTCTTACTAAGAGAGTAGGCTAGTAATAACTCCTTTTAAGGTATTTGTCTCTACTATTATAGGGAGATCTAGATTATAATATTATAGAACTAGGGTAGAAACTATAGCTCTTTTTAGGAAATTGAAAGCTTCCTCGTATTACTTTATCTACTTAAATAGAATACCCTTTTTTGTAAGTATAGTAAAGGGTCTTATAATTCGTCTATATTCCCTAATAAAGTATCTATAAAAATTATAGAATCCTAGGAATAATTATACTCCCTTAACTATTATAAGAGGTTACTAGTTCTATATAACTTCTACCTTATTAGGGTCTACCTTAATACTAGTAATTAAGATAATAAAGCCTAGGTATTTTATATATATAACCTTAAACTCTGACTTCTTAATATCTACTTAAAGTCTAGCTAGCTATAGCTTATTAAGTACCTTTTTGTCACGGGCTAGGCCTTTGTATAAAGAAGACTAGTAGTTTAATTAACTAAATAGAATTCTCTAAGGAGAAAAGAGAAGAGAGAAAAAGGGAGCGAGGACAGGAACCGTATTCCTTAAGATATCCGAGCTCCCTAAGTAATGCTTAGGTTACTCTATTAACTAAAGGGGGTATATTATATGACCTTGGATATATCCGAGGTCATGTGACCTAGGCGAAGGCTCTCTAGCCAAGTATATTAATCGGGTCTCGACCTATTATATTACCCCCCTCTTTACCTATAAACGCTAGCCCCGTAAATACGTGGGCAAAACTTCCTTCTACCTAATACTCTCTTCCCAAGCCTCTAAAGCTGATATCTCCTCTAGTATAGAGTATAGCTCCTATATAGAGCGGGCGTAGCCCTTCTACTTTATAAGTAACTTCTTTAAGACTCCTTAGCTATATCTTACGTGCTTCTCGTCGAGGATATACTCGATTTTATACTTATCTTCGTCTCCTATAAGCTATAGTTATAGCTACGAGTTATCCTAGGACTAATATAGTAGTGGGTCTATTATAGCTAGCCTAAGGAGCTTACTATAAAATATATTATAGATTCCTAGAAGTATATTAAGCCGAAAACTATAACTCCCTATAGCCTCTATTATCGTATACTTAGTATACTTCGCATTAAGCTTCTTAGTTAGCTTATCTATCTATATATTCTAGAGGTTAAGCTATACCTTATCCCTAACTTTAAACTCTAGAGCTTAGTCTCTCTTCTAGTTTATTACTTCCTCCCGAAGCTATTAAGCTATCGCTATTACGGCTTATATATACTCTCGTGTATCGTAGAGCTTACGTATAATATTATCTATTATCTAGACTAGTAATACCCCTCTGCCTTCCTCGCTAACTTTGTCCTAGAGCTAGACTAGCTCTATATAGTATCTATGGGATAGAAAGAAGAGGCTAACTCCCGTAGAAGTAGTGTCCCGGTTATTAATCGCTAGTTTGGTATATAGTAGGAGGCTTACCTAGTTCGCTTAGTTATAATCTATAAAGGTATAGAGGAAGGTCTTAATTATCTAATTCATCCTCTCTATAGACCCGTCTATCTCGGGGTAATACGCTATAGATAGTCGTTAAGTGATCCCTAGTAACTTATATACCCTTCACTATAATACTCCTATAAACTACTTCCCCCGGTTAGATACTATAGCTCTTAGGAGCCTATATTAGCGATAGTAGGTCTTTATAAACTACTTTACTACTATTTCTACTATAATATCCCTTATAGCCTTAAGTATTACTCCCTTTCCTAGGTAGTCTATAATAACTATTATATTAGTATACCCTTCGCTTAATAAGAGCTCTACTATAAAATTAATTAAGATCTCTTACTAGATCTAACTTAGGATAAGGAGGGGCTTTAGGAACCCCTAATAATAGTCCCTCTATACTTTATTTCTTCTATAAGTATTATAGTTTTATATAAACTAATATACCTACCTTAATATATTTGGCTAAAAGAATTACTATATGAGGAGAGTGCCCGTAATATCTTATCCTAGGTAACTATATTAAATTGAGTCATATATCTACTAAATTAGTTCTATATAGAGCTCGTCTAAGTCTAGAACCTATTATTACCCCCGGAATAGTAGTTATCTGGACTAGGATAGTGAGTATTCCCCTATTAATACCTTAATCTTTAAACTTAATAGGAATACGTATTTCTCTTCTTATATTACTTCGACTATTACCTAATATAGGTTATCCCCCTCTTAGGCTTCTTACTATAGCTTCTTAAGCTTATCTTAGGTATAATTTTCTACTTAATGCCCTACCTACCTACTACTAGGGTAGTCTTCTCCTAAGCTTTAGCTTCTTAAGCCCGGCTTAGGAAGAGTCTCTTACTCCTCGAGGACTTGTGCCTTATCCTATCCCTTCCCTTAATACTCCTAGTCTTAATCTTCTATACCCGGTTCTAAGGCTAGAATAGGCTCCTCCTTGGTTTATTATCTTACCTATACCGGTATTACGAGGATTATATCCCTAGGGAGGTCATTTAGGGTCTCTGGTTTTAGTAGTTATAATATTCTTAACTATTAACGTTTATCCTCTTCTCTAGTAAGTAAGTCTTATTCCCGCCTTAAGAGTATATCTACTTATTTATTATCTTTCTCTAGGATATATGAGATCTTGAAATTATATTATGAGAGGAGTAGGGACTACCTTATCTACTATTCTATAAGCTTCCGTACTATTATAAAGTATTCTAGGTTCTTATAGTCTATCCAAATCTCGAATTAGCGAATACTCCTTAGTTTAGTGTCTTATTCTTCGAGGTAATAGATAATCGCTAGTATTTCCTTATTATAGATCTTATAGTTATATTCTATAGGGTTATTCTTCTTTGAAAAGAAGGTATAAGGTTATAAGATACCCTCTTCGTTAACTTATATAAGGATACCTCCTATACTCTACCCGGAGGAATCTATTTCAAGGATAGTTTCCTAGTTATAGTTAAAATATATAAGTATTAGGACCGAAATAAATATCTTCTTAAGCTTCCGAAAAGTAGTCTTTACCTAGTTTATCCACGAGAATACTTAGTCCTTATATATAAGGTTAGAAAGCGGTTAAATAATCTCTAAGAATTCCCGAATAAATTACTAATAGAAATTTACGAACCCTAGGAAGCTCCTTATACCTTTAACTAACTTAGAGGCCTCCTAACTTAAGATAGCTTCGACCTTCGCTAGATCTATACTAATATCTTTCCTAGCTTCTATAATAAATCCCAAGTACTTCGTTAACTTAACTTTAAATTCGTACTTATTAATATTAAGCTATAGTCCTGCTTCTTTTATTCGCTAGAGGACCTTCCATATATATTTATAGTACTCTTTTCTTGACCCTAAGGAGTAAACTAGGATATCGTCTATATATATAGAGTAGAACTCATCTAGGAAATCCCTAAGGGCCTTATTAATATACTTCTGGAATATACTCGGGGCGTTTGCTAGGCCAAATAGGGTTACTAGCTATTTGTAGAGTCCATACTATATACGGAAAGCTGTTTTCTACTCTTCCCCTTTAGTAATATAGATCTTATAGAAGGTAGCTATAATATTAAGCTTCGTGAACTACTTTACCTTCCTAATATTTCGAAGGGTCTCGTAAATTAATAAGAGTAAATACTAGTCCTTCTTCGTGAGTTTATTTAGTCCCTAATAGTCTACGTAAAACTATAGCCCTCTACTAGGCTTTTATATAAAGAGAATAGGAGCCGCGGCGGAGAGTAGCTTACTTGGATAAACCCCTTATCTAGTAGTTTCGTGAGTATCTTCTATAGTACTAGGAACTCGTCCTAGGATATGTTATATAGTAGTCCCTATAGTACTATAGGCTCTTTCCCTTTAATTACCTCTAACTTAATCTAGTAGTTAATTCCTTAGCCTTAGAGCAGTAGTAACTTCTCCCCTTTCGCTAAGCTAAATATGTCTAGAAAGTCCTTATACTATTTTAGGAGCTTTATATAAGGATTCGTCTTCACTTTCTAAGTTAGGGCTTTCTAGATATTAGCTAAGTTAGCTAAGAAGACCTCTATATTCCTCTTCTTACTCCTCTTCGCTAAGTGAGAGAATGAGGCCACCGAAACCTATATATAATCTATTTTCTTTAACTTAGGAGTTAGTATATTATATACCTTATTCTATACTAAGGTCCCTAATAATAAGATAAATAGTTCCAATTTCGAGCTATGGATCCATATATCCTATAAACGTAACTACTATATACCTAAGATTATATCTGAGCTAGAGATCCTAGGAACTATATAGAGGAAAGTACGAGGTTCATAATAGCTATTAATATCTATCCCAAATACTACTACCTCTCTAATTATCTCTAGTACCTCTCTATTAAAAGCTTCTATATACCTAGGGGTAATTAGTATACACTAGAGGTTATATTAACTAGTAAAGCGAGAGTTAATTATTCTATAGGATATATACCCGGTATTAATAAGAGTTTATATAAAATACTCTTTATTAACTATTACTAATATAAGAAAAGGGCCCTAACTATATCTTTCCTAAATTACTTCTAAGCTTTCTAATCTAACTCTACCTCTATATACTTCTAATAGCGACTTTTATTAGAAGCTAGTCTTTTCCCAAATTAGATAAACTCGAGTTCCCTTCGCTCTTACTCTAGCTCTCATCTAGGGTATTACTATCTCTCGCTTAAGTTATCCTTATATTCTTCGGGGCTACTCTTAATACCTTTATATCCTTTACTTTTACCTTTAGCTAATCTTCCTCCTTCCCCTTCTTTTACTTACTAGCTCTAGGGGAGGTACTTAAGCGTAGCTTTACTTAGTAGTCGTATATAAAATAGTCGTCTTAACTATATTATAAGTAGAGCCTCTCCTTCTTCCGTTAATTAATTTCGTTATAGGAGGCCTAATTAGGGGTACTCTTTAACTACTATTATAAGTTACTTAATATAGGTTCCTATTCTATTAGCTAGGTAAGTGAGGTTATACTAGAGGGAGGGCTCTTAGGCCTCTTATTTAACTAGTTTAGATAATAGGCCTTTATATTCTTAACTTTAGTAAGTTAGTTATTAATTATTTATAACTAAGAGTAATATTCCTCATATAACTCTTCTTCCTTTATCCCTACTATTCTTTCTATAAGTTCTATTAAGATAGTAGCCTTAAGATACCCTTTCTTAATCTCATCTTACTAGCCCTATCCCTCTACTTCTAGGATTAAGTAATTAAAATCGCTTAAGAACTCGCCTAAGGGAGTTAACTTCTACCGGACTTGGTTTAATTCTCCTAAGGCCTTCTATTACTTCCTTAGGTCCTAGAAAGCTAGGTCTATTTACTTAAATAGTCCTTTAACTATAAACTCCCTTTCCTTCTATATATATCCTAACTAAGGGTATATCCTACCTACCGCTTCTCTAGATAAGTGTCCAAATCTATACTAGACTTTCTCCCTTTCTCTACTAATTACTTTACTATTAATTTCTAGCTTCGCCCTTAAGAGTCCCTTAAACTAGGGGTAATAGGCTAAGTTATCCCTATTAAACTTATTAGGGTTCAGGAGGCAGGCCTTTAGTCATTTTATAGTAGGGGGCTAAGGATATATATAGAGTTAAGGTATATAGACTAGGGGGGGCGTCTATATTTAGGAGGGGTTTAGGGTTATTATATATTCGTTAATTAAATTAATTCATGTAGCTAGGTTCACTATTAAGTTTGCCTATTATACCGCTAGCTCTAATAGCTATTAGGAATACGCTATAAAGACTTCTCGTAGCTACTAAGGCGCTTCGTCTACTATTCTAGCTTCGTATAGCTATCTATTTGTCTAACTAACTACTAGGAGTTCTGCTCCTATATCTTCGTATAATAGAGGGGTCTAGTGGGTTTCCCTTCTTAAGCCTAGCTCGAGAAGAATTCACGACCTCTAGTATTGACTAGTATACTAGTACTCTAGTTTCTATGTGTGGTTTCGGGCCCTCCCTACTACTAGCTTTTATATACTCTAAAGTCTTACTAATATATTAGCTTTATGGGTAGTTTCGATCTAGGTCTACTTCTAGCTTCGTCTACTCTAAGCTTCGTTAATTACGTGTGGGTTTAGGCTCTCCCTTACTTCTAGCTTTATATATATATAATCTCTAGTTAGTAAAGATAAGAGAGAGAGAATTCTAATATCACGGGCTAGGCCTTTATATAAAGAAGACTAGTGGTTTAATTAACTAAATAGAATTCTCTAAGGAGAAAAGAGAAGAGAGAAAAAGGAAGCGAGGACAGGAACCGTATTCCTTAAGATATCCAAGCTCCCTAAGTAATACTTAGGTTACTCTATTAACTAAAGGGGGCATATTATATAACCTCGGATATATCTAAGGTCATATAACCTAGGCAAAGGCTCTCTAGCTAAGTATATTAATTAGGTCTCAACCCATTACAATTCCCGAGATTATAGTAGATAATAGTATCTATATCTATAACCTTAAACTAGAGCTTATTAAGTAAATCTAAGTACTAGTTACTAAGTTCATAGTATATTAGGAAGAAAAAGGCCTAATTAATATACTTAAAGAAGAAATAATATCTGTTCTACTTATAGACAAGTAGTAAAATAGGAAGATTTCCGTAAAGGTATACTTTATTAAGTTTAAGGACTAGGAAGTAATCGATAATATCTTTAATAGTCTATATATAAAAGACCTAATAGACTAGGCTAAGTTCCTTATACTATTTAGTTATATAGTCTTTATAGTCTAGAAGATTATAAAGAGAAAGTATAAGGCCCGCCTAGTAATTAATCTCAGACTACTAAATAAGTAAGTAATCCCTAATACTTACTTAATACTACTTTAATTAGAAGTTATTAAAGCTCTATAAGGTATATGATATATCTCGTATATTAATAACTCAGCTTTCTTCTACTAATTCTTAGTTAAGCTAGAATATAGGGAATACTTTATAATTATTAGTTACTATAGCTAGGAATAATTCAAAGTTATATTAATAGGATTTAAGAACTCCCTAGTATATATTCAACGATTTATAGATAAGAAGCTATACCCTTATAGAGACTTCGCTTATACCTTTATTAATAATATAGTTATCTTTTCTAAGATAACTAATAAATACATTTATTACTTAAGACAAGTCTTTTCTTTATTTACTAAGATAAGCCTTTCCCTTTCCCTAATAAAGTCATTTCTAGCTTACCCTTCTATTTAGCTTCTCGGATACCAAGTAGACGGACTCGGAATATCTATAACTAAGGAATACGTATTAGTAATTAAGAACCTTATATTCCTGTTATTACTCAAGGAACTCGAGACCTTTATTAGTATAATAAGATATCTCAGATAATATATCCCCTTCTATATAAAGGTAATTGAACCATTATAGCTATATAAGACAGAAATACTTATAGAAGGACGTAAGTAAGGTTAAGTTAGACCTAAGAGAAAGAAATTCTATGCCTATATTACCTAGGACCTAATAGACCTAGAGAAGACTTTATTTAAGTTAATAAAGAGTTACTTTTTAGATCCTCGATTCTTAATATATTATAATCCCAAGAAGGTAATATATACGAAGATTAATATATCAAATATATATAGTTTTAGTATTATACTCTTCTACCTTAAGGAAGACTATAAAGTACTTAAGGACTTATCGAAAATCTCTACTATAGTAGTTTAGCCTATTCTCTTCCTTAGTAAGCTTCTTAGCCTTATAGAAAAGAATTACTATCTAATAGAGCTTAAGATTACTTACCTTATATATACTTACTACTACTTTCATATTATGTTTTACTCCTTAAAGTACTCGATTATCGTCCTTATAAATTACTCTACTATATATAGAGTATATAGCTAAGTTATTGTGGTATAGCTAGCTATACACTATCGATTTTCGCGATTTTAGGTAGTTTTGATATTCAGATCACATGACTATAGACATATCCGAGATTATATAACTTTGGTATTTCATATAAGAAGGCTAGAGTTTCCGTAGCTATAGAGTAATAATTATATATTACTTTTATACTTTAAGTTCTATATACTTATATACTAATTTTATACTACTTTATATCTACTTTATAGTTATTATTTTTTGGTATTTTTGCTATTAGTCGATTTTATACTCTATAGTATTTTATATAGGTTTTTGTCTTACTGTGTTTTTCCCTCTCATATATTTATTAGTAAGTAATATAAGGAGATCGAACTTCGTAGTTAAGGAGAATACTCTCATAAAGCCCTAAGAGTACTCTATAAGGCGGATTATCATATAATAAGTTCAGGAAAAAGGGGGTAGTTACGATACCTTATACCTAGGGCTAAAGTATTAAGGATATATGAGAAGTAATTTCGGGTTTTACCCTAATTTCCGAAGTATATAAGTATTCTAATAGGAGATAACCACAAGATATAGTAGCGAATATAATAAGTAGAGATAGTAGAAATAGAGGCTAACTATAGAAGGAAACGAAATAGAGGAAATAGAATTAGTAAAATTATACTAAGATAGCTATAAGTAGACCAAAGTTAGAAGCGAGTATTAGTACTCGGAAATGAAGTTATACTATTACTTTATATATTAATCTTAATTATAGCGAAAGTCGGAATAGAAATAATATTAATTTAGGTGAAGCGGATTACCTTTTTAAGTAAAAGGAATATCCGAAAAGAGGAATACCCTTAATCTCAAGTGAAAAGGTAAATAGAAATCAGAAAAGATAGGGAAAAATCAGAAATAAGAAATTAAATAAGAAAATTAGGAAAGCCTCTAAGTAAAGAGAAAGCTATTAAGTAATATTATTAAGAGGGATTTAGAGAAGATAGAGAAATCGGGAAAAACATTATTATTATTATTATTACTTTCTTTATCTATAGTACTATTAAGTATATTAGAATTAACTAAGATAAACAGATTTATTAGAGGTATTAAGCCTATAAAGTATAAGCGATTAGAGTAAGACTAGAAAAGTAGTATTATTATTACTACTAACACTAAAATAAGGACACTAACTAAGGATATTATTAATAAGCGGGACCTCTTAGATACTAGTTCTAATCTCTAAGGATACTATTAGCCCTTTAGAGTCTTCTATAACAGGATCTATAAGTACGGAAATACCCAAATTAGCTACCGGGATAACTAAAGAGAATAAGATAACTAAAGAGAAGTATATACTAGTACGGCTTGAATTTGCCGCTTCCGCTTTCCTAAGGTATACTATAGTTTAATAGATATAATATTTTAACCTTCCTAGAATAGTATACAGATATATATAAGGACTACTATATCCCTAATAATATTAAACGGGAAAGGATTATATATTATATCTCCTAGGTCTTTAAGGAATAGATTAAGGCTATACCGGAATACTATATTAATAACCCTAAGGCTTACTAGGAAACTAAGTTTTATAAAGCCCTAATAAAGGAGTTCTGGGAAAACGACTAGGAAATAATTAGAGTTAGCCGTAATTACCTTTCTAGGATTATTACTTGGGCTAAGGCTAGAGGTTTATCTATAAAGTCTTATATTAATATATTTAACGGTATCTAAGGAACTAATATGAAAGAAGGAACTAGACGAGATTACTTAATACTGGGAATTCATATAAGGACTACCCCTAGGAGCTAGAGACCGGATTCTTAAGGATATAGCTTTTAAGCCTACTAATATTTTAATATATATATATAGCGAGATATATAAGAAAGCTATACTATTTTACTAATATAAAGAGAAAAAGCACTACTTTAATATTACTAATAACCGGATATAGCTAAGATTTAATAGGAATACCTAGAGGAAGTAGTATATGAATTAATCCTAGTACCGGAATTCAAATATATCTTACTAGTTCCCCCTATAGTTAATATTTACTCTAATTCTAGACTAGTATATATAGAACCTAGGCCTTAGCCTATAGCGATTCTTGTAAAACCAACGAAAAATAGTAAACTTATAAAAGCGAATGATATTAACTTCTTAATATAGAGCTAGAAAAACTAATAATTACTACTATTACTTAAGAAACTTATAGAAATAACTCTAAAATATTATAGCTTTATCGAGAAGATATCCGTAGAATACTTATATAGCCTAGATAGTAGTAATAAGGATAGTAGTATCCTTAGTCTAGTGGATATAATTCGGGTTCTCGTGCGGATATAGTAGTAGTAGAAGAAGAGGTTATAGAGGATTATATAGCGGGTATAGTAGATATAGACGAGGATTAGGAGCGAATATAGGACCTAGAATAGTAGAAAGAGCTTATAAGGGGAGAAAACGTTATATAAGTTAATACTACTTAGAAGTAATATAAGATATAAGGCCGAAGTACTACTACGATACTATAGCTAGAAGAAGGATAATATATTAATCCAAATTACGACTATTTCACCTGGATATATTATCCCTTAATAGAGGAGCTTTAGAATATAGGATATATCTATAGAGAAACTATAAGTATATAAAGGACTATATAAGATAGGTAAGCGAGTATACCTTTCTTCCTTTAGAATAATCGTTATTAGTATAATTAGATTATTTCTTAGCTTCGTGGACGAATACAACTATAATATTATAGTAAGACCTAGAAATATTTAATAATTAGCTAGAGAAGCTTAAATAGTAAGATAGGAAAGGGAAGTAGTAATAGCTATAGTACTAGTAGGAAATAGATAAGCTATTTAACTTAGAGAAATAGTATAGGATTCGGAGATCCTTCTAGAGTCGGAATTAATAGTTAGTATAAGGAGATAAATATACTTAATATTACTATTAATACTATATCTAGTTCTATAGCTAAAAGAAAGGGAAAAGACATAGAAATAGTTAAGGAAGTCTTCCGAGGCGAGCTAAAGCTAAGGAAAAGATACTATATATAAAAGGATAAAAGAATACTATTATTAAGGGGCTAGATACTAGAGGGGTCTAGTAGATGAAATAGAGGTTAATATAACTAAGGATAAGTTAAATAAGTAAGAAATAAGGGACCTTAAACTATAAGGAGACACCTAAGCCTAAAGTTAATAATATACTAAAAGGATTACTAAAGAAAGTAACTATTCTACTTCTAAGGATATAGAAAGGGATAAAGATACTTATTAATACCCTAAAGATACTAAATCTAGCTACTATACTTTAGAATTAGTAGATTAAGGATAATTCTTCTTACCTTACTATTATAGAAATAGGAAATACTATTATAACTAGTATAGTGGATAAGTAAAAAGATCTACTAAACTTACTACTATAGTATATATAATAGATAAATAATTAAGGGAGCTAATATTCTAGCTATTTATTAGGACCTAAGAAAGTTATTTAACTAGAGGGGAATAATATCAATATTCGTTTATTATTAGCTTAGAAGTATATTATATAGGCTCCGAAAATCAGATTTGTCCTTAGAGGTCTATAAGGTATTATTAAATATAATAGAATAATTAATACTAGAGTAGAGGTTAATATTCTCCCTAAAAGGATCTTAAGAAGTATTAGTAGAGTAGTATATAGTACTATAGATTACTATATATCTACTACTATAGGTAACGAATTCGGGTTCTTAGGAATAGCTAAACTTAGGATTAAAGTTATAGATAGAGTAGGATATAAAGATACCTTTTTCCTAGTTAAAGAAGTACCTAAGATTCTACTTAGTTAGCCTTTTATAGTAAAGATAAGGATAAATATTAAATATAGAAGTAATAGTTTATAGGATAGAGTATTTACTAATCCGGATAATAATAGAAACACGTATATTATTATAATTATTCTACCTTTAAAGAAGGATACTAGATAATATAGAAAGAGATCTATAAGAGGATATTAAGCTCCTAGAGTTAAAGAAGTAAGTATTCTAAGATAGAGATAGAAGGTAAAGAGGAAAACTAAGGCCTAGTATCTTGACTAGTATTAGTACTAGGGAAAATAGAGAGATACTAGAATTTCCTATAATTTCTTTAATTTAGGTTCTAGAGTTTAGGAAAAGGAGGATATTTTTAGTGAAACTAAAGCAGAAAAGGCCCTAGTTATAGTATTAATAAAGGTATTCTAGAGATAATAGAGGAAGAAGCTTAGAGGGTACTAAACGAGGAGATTTCTAAGGAAGAGGTAAACGAGTATCTCCTATAATAAAGGAATATATACCTAGTACTACTAAACCTAGAATATAAGAATAGGAAGGGTTCCTAAAGATATAAGAAAGTTATAGAGATTCTTAGGAGAATTAGACAAAAGGAGGTCCCCTTACTTAACTAAGAAGGAATATAGTAAGAAGGTTATGAATTTAGGGGATTAGATAAAAAGGGACTTAGAGAAAATAGTACTAGTACTTAAGGATAAAGATAATTATCCTAGTTTATTTATAGTTATAGGAGCCTATAAAAGAAAAGCTTTAGAAAGTTCATTTAGTAGATATAAATAATAAAATAAGAGAAAGGCCTAGAGGTTATCTAGACTAGTTTACGAGATCTA
>JAJTUR010000314.1:0-23889 GCA_021399475.1 Hyaloscypha finlandica
CGGACTTCTTTTATAAGGAATTCTAATGAGATCTGCCCCGATATCTTAGTAAAGAGACTTTATTTATTCTACTCGAGCTCCGTATTATTATTCCTATATAACTATCTAGTTAAGGACATTTCTTAGGTTATTAAGGAGGGCTCTAAGGCGGTATATTAGTATTAGGCGTAACTATAATAAATAAGGTATCTTTGAGTATAATAATAGGATTAGAGGGTATATCTCCCTCGCGATGAATCTCGACTCGATAATAACGAATAAGAGACAAGTTAGTAGTCTATTTATTCGGATTTTATAAGAGACTTATACGCCTAGAAGATACTATTAATCTACTAGTTAGATAATCTAGAGACTTCTTCGATAATAGAACTATCTAGAGAGACCTCGTAGAGTTAGTCCTATTTATCTAATAATACCTAATAACCTAGAAATACACGTTTATAGCCTATTATCTTAAAGTACTACTAAATAGTTCACTAGCGCTACTACTAATATTATAGCGAGTTAAAGTAGGATATATAATTATAGGAACGAATTTCTGAGTTAGTAGTAACGAATTCCTAAATAATATTTAGGAAATACTAAGTTAGTAGAAGTAACGATTCCTAAACATTATTTGGGAATTCGTCCTAGTATCACGAGGTTATCTATTACCTAGAACTAGAAATATTCTATACTATTATAATAATACGAAGTATTTACCTAGATATCCTATATCCTCTATAGTTAATATAATTAAGAAGAACTCCACCTATAGTCCTTAGTATAGGAATAGATACCGTAGCTATTAAACTAATAGAAGACTAAGGGAAGCATCTTAGTTATTTAAGATAAGAGATATAGTATACTTGTAATCTAGCGACAAGCCCTCGGATATCGTAATTATTCTTAAGTAACTAGCTTCGGATTATAATTATATACTCGAGTTTAGAGAGTTTATTAGAAAACTCTCTAGTACTTAGAGCACTCAACGAGCTTATTCTTTTTATAACGAAGTTATCCCGAAGTATATTTATAGTTAGTATTATTAATACCTTTAGCTTCTAACCGAAATCCAAAGTCCCTCCTCAGCCCTTAGATTCCGAATACCTTACTCTCTTAGGAGAGTTTCTAAGACCCCGTAAGCTATTAGCTCGTAAAGAGTTTACGAGATATATTAATTAGATCTTATATAAGAGCTATAAACTCGATATTAATATCTCTAGCTTTAATAAATAGCTTAATAAATAGTCGACTAACCTCTAAAGATCTTCTTATTCCGACGGATCTCTCTAAATTACGGATATAGTCCTACTCCTAAAGCTCTACTACTCTCTAGACGAGAGCCCTTTATTAAGTACTATTATAGCTACTCTAATTAATATTAGGCTAAAGTAATACACTCTTAAGAATCAGAAAGAGGCCCCTAAGAAAAAGGTAATATAGAAGAAGGTAATTAGAAAGGTAAAGAAGTAGGAATATAGTATTACTAGTACTCTACTAATAGAGAAAGAGTTAAGAGATATTTAATAAGACTATTATGAGTTCTACTAATGAATTTGTTTCTAAATATAAGACATTAATCAAATCCTATAGTACTAGGGTATAATCTCTATCTAGAATAAAATAAGAGATATTTGAGACATATTAATACTAGCCGCTTTAACTTATAGTTCTCTTCAAAAGTATATCCTTACCTAAAAGCCTAGTTTTCTTTAAGCTTATTATAATTAATATTATATTTCAAGCTACCCTACTTTAAAAGATAATAGCTAGTACTCTGAATTTGAGTCATATTAAAGTCATAAATATTTCTTACTTAAGCGCCTAAATAAGCCTTAGTTTAATAATCGTTATTATCTTTAGGTTCTAGTTCCGAGTTAGAGATAACTATAAACTCGAGAGGCTAGGTAGAAATTAATAGATAACTTTCTAGTTAATACTCGAACTAGCTTTCTAGGGCATTAGTTCTATACTCCTACTCTCATATCTTATACCTGTATTTTCTTTAAGATATTACGAGACCTCGGAATATAAGCTATAGATCTAGTCCTTAAGTACTCCCTTTATCCCTATTTCTTAGTAGTCCTAGTAATTATTAATACCTTATCTTATATACCTATAATACCCTATATACTCTAAATACTATAGTTACTTTCCTTTCCGAAAGGAGTAGTGCTTTAGGTATCAGGAGTATTAAGATATATATCTACCGAGAGAGGTTCGTCTTATAAGGCTTTAGCTATATTCGTATAATTTAGGGCTCGAGATTTTTCGAGGGAAAGTAGTTAAGATAGAGTTATAGAGTAAGGGCGACACTAGCTAGTAATCGTAGTTAGTAGCTTTAGGGTTCTAGTTATATTAGGCTTTAATTATGTATTTATATTACTTCCCTAGATAAGATAAGTACTATTTTCGTCGTCGTCGATATCCGTCTCCTAATATCTAAGTCTATTCGCCTTAGTAAGTAGCTTCACTAGTTAACTTATACTAATTATTTAGAGTCGTACCTCAATAACGAGATTAAGAAACTACTCGCTTATAGACTCGAGTATCTCCTTACTATAAGACTCGAGGATTACACGTATGAGAAGTGAGCCGGTCGTAGCCTTCCTAATTAAGGGAGTAGTAATAGTATCACTAGTTATATAGGAGCTCGAGTAGGGAGTGATAGAGCTTAGTATAGAAGATATCATAATACGTATTAGGGTAAAGTAGGATTACTCGTATAAAAGTATTATCTATAGTATAGAAGAGCTCGGGGAATATATATACGAAGATAAGTAAAATAGCTATATTTACTTACTTTAAAGCATTAATATAATATGCGTATAGACTACGTTTACTTTGTGAATAATCGTTCTTAAAAGGTATACTAGAGATAATTATCTCTATTCTAGGCTAAGCGAGGTATAAGAATTATTATATATCTAGAGCTCTTAATAATTATATAAAAAGTAATATTTTATTTTAAATAGGTTTAAATAGATTATCTCTTATATTACGACATATATAAGTAGTATTAGGCTAGGATTAATTATTATTAAGTCTATTACAATGATTTTACGAAATAAGCTTTTTAGGTACCTATAACCTAAGCTTACTTAATTAGCTATTACCGATTTATATAGGAGTAGCTATCTACTAAGGGAAATCGCTATATAGAGGAAGATTACCTTACCCTCCGCTATTTGAAAGATATAGTATTCACTCTACTATAGAGACTTCTTGAACTTAAGAGAGAATAACGAGGTTTAATTTCAAATAATAGTTCTAATAAGGATATAGCTACTCCCTAATAGAGATTATTATAAATATAATAAATAATCTTTAGGACAAGTATCTAGTAAGTCTAAATTCTCCTAAACTACTTCACTATTATAAAGGCTAATATCGTCTAGATTATATACGTCGTCGAGAGTAGTAGAAGCTAGAGCTAGGGGGTAAAAGCGGTAAATTACTATTAGGTATATAGGAAGGGTAGTACTACTAGTATAATAATATATAGTTCGTATAGAGGAGGTAGTGTTATAGAGGAGGTATTAGTAAATAGTAAGTACGGGATAGCGACTTAGGAAGACCTAGGGGGGAGAGTATAATAAAAAGTAATGAAGTAAATAATAGTAAGGGAATAATTAGAAAGGGAGAATAGTACTCACGAATAATAGTACTATAATATTTAATATAAAAATAAGTAATAATAAACGAGATCTATATAAAATATAGTGAATTAATATAGGGTACTCTAAACTATAAAATATTAATTATTAAATAACTATATCCTAGCTAATTAGCTTTCTATAATAATCTAATCCTTACTTATTATATTAAAGATATATAAAGCTATACTTACTTCCTAGCCCCTATAACTAGTTTTCACTTTATAGCTTATAGTAAGAACTCCGTATCATCCTCTAAATACCGTAAGATACCCTTATAAAGTAGAAGAAGCGTACGAACCCTACTTTAGTACTCCTATAACTACCCTCAGATTATAATATAAGGTAGTATTTTACTATAAGGATAAATAGGCTACGATTCCCTCTAACTCTTATATTATTATTACTTTTAATCTTAGTATTAGATTATTAGGTTTAAGGATTCCTTTACTATAGTAGAACCTCAAGCTAAACCTCAAAATATCGACCTAGAACTAAGCTAATAACTACGAGAATAATTCAGCGCTTAGAGGAGAGAGTATTATAAGTTCGACTATATTAATTAATTTAGTATTATGAAATATCGAGAGAGAATAAGAGGATATATTATATATAAAGTAATTATAATCTTATATTAAAGCCGAACTTTCGTGATTCGATATTTCTAATAAAATTCTAATTAACCTAATTATAAAGATAGTAAATACTAATACTCGAATAATAAGATAAAGAATAACTAATTAGATCTCTAATATTACTTATTTTCTTTAATATTTAATAGGAAGTTATTTATTACTCTAATACTAAAGGAGAAATGACTTCATTGTGTTCTAGATATTAGTATAAGAACAAGTATCTAGGTAATTGATTTTATAGATAAATACCTAGAAACAAAGGTCCTTAGTATCGATCTTAGCCTAAGTTAATTATCCTTTACCCCCTCTAATCTTATATTCTAGATTAATAACCTGAAGAGTCTTAGACTTTCTCAGAAAAGTTCGACTTTATCTATAGCTATATAATAATTAGCTCTATCGTCGACTTTCCTCGACTCTACTAGTAATTTTTAATAACCTCTCTAATAGAGGCTAGATAAAATATTAGATATCTTATTCCTAATTCTTCTAAATAATAGTAAATTCCAGAAAATTCTATATTAAGAAATAGTATATATTATTAGCTTTTTATTTCTAATTAACTAATTAGAGTAAGTCTAATTTCTTTATAGAGGGATATGAAAAACTAGGATACCTAGTAAATTCTATAGAGCTCTATAAGTCGTAACTTGAAGTACTAGCTTTATTATTATAGAGACAAATATATCTAGTATCGAATTATTAGCTAAAAGATTAGAAGCTTAAGGAATTAGGTATATTCTATATCCTAGTAATAAATACATACTAAATATAAATAGGAATATAGTAGTTAGAGAATATAACTTTAGGCCTCGAGGGCTTTAGTATAGTAATATTTACTCATATTCTAGGCTAATAAAGCCTAAAGTAGATGTTTTCTTAGCTAATATTAGGAAAGAAATAAAGGATACGAAGATTCACGTGTATTAGAATATTAAGCTCTTAATTTCGGGGTTTTTTTTTGGGGGGGGGGGTAGTAAATACTAATACCTAGTAGATTTGTTATCTATAAGCACAAGCTAGTATAGACTAATAGATAATAGCTTCTCTATAGCTAACGAGTATAGAAGCTTGTCTTCGGGGTAATATATATAGATCCGAAGTTAGCTACTTATTCTAGTAAGAATAGAGAAGTATTTTTTGTCTTAGGAGGCCTAACTCTATATTTACGTAATAATAGGTGTCTAGGAAAGGAGAAATAAAATTAAATAGGCGAGGCGAAGAGTATAGTATCATTAATAGAGGTAGAAACTATATAATATATATATAATAATATTAATAGTATATCGTTATTATACTAATGAGACCTCTTAATACGCTCTATAACTTCTCTTTTATATCTATTACTCGAGGTCTTATTTCATTATAACTCTCTTACTATTACCTGAATTCGTAACCTAATATAACTTAGTAGTTACCTTACTCCGTCTCCCCTCTAAGTCTTGAAGTTCGCTACTATTCTTATATTTACCTTTCCCTCTATAGATTTACTAGATACTAAGTATAATAGATATAACTAGAGTATAGGCCTAGTAGTTATATACTAGACTCGCTTCTATAAAGATATTATAGTTTAGATTATGACTATAGTATTACTTCTAGCCTATTTGCCCTAGTCTTCTATAAATCCCTTTAAGACTCCTACCTCTTATCTCTTACTAACTTATTATTTATATATACTTAGTTACTATACTTAAGCTATATTAGTAAGAGTAATATATAGAAATATAAAGTATATATTAGCTTAGCTTATTCTTTATATTAGTTTATTAATAATGAGTCTATAAATTAATGAACTTCTCTTCTTATCTTTATAAAACTAGAGGAGTTTACTAGGGATTAATTATATAGTTAAAGAAGCTTAGTATAATATATGTATAGGCTATAGTACTACTCTATTCAAGAGAGATAAGATAACTCTAGTTATAATTATAGTATTAATAGTATTTATTATATCCTTCGTTACTATAACTCCTTTTCTCGACTTTATCTACTATTTAGTAAATAGATATTAGGAAGTCTCGCTTATATCTACTATTAGTCCAAGTCAGGTATACTTTAATTAGTAAGATTCGATGTATTACTAGTGAGCGGGTTATAGATCAGAGATATTTTAAAGGTTAAATACTCATTATTGAATTTTAATAGTATTATAGCGAGTATTTAGTATCTAATAATACCTCTAAATCTAGGTTATCTAATAGCGATATTAGGATCTAATTTACTAATAGTTTTATTATATAATTTAAAGCATTTTTTCTCGTAAAGTAGAGTTAGAGTTATAAAGTTAGGTTAGATTACGTGATTAAATTATATTCTCTTTTATCCGAAATATAGTAGCCGATTTTAGACTAACTAATTAGATATACTAGTCAACTTTTAGCTCGTACTCTTTTTAGACCAGATTTTGGCTAGATTTTAGCTTATTCTAGTAATCTTTTTAGCTATAGTTTATAATTTAATCTATCCGCTAGCTTTAATTCCAGCCTTTACTATACTAGAGGCTAAGGATTAGGTTCAGAACCTGACCTTCACCTCTAGCTCCATAATCTACCCCTCGTCTATAATATCTAATTCTACTCCATAGTCTAATTCTTACCCTACTACTATAATCTCCTCATCGATAGTATCTATACTACTCCTACAACCTCCTCGTCGATATCGTCCGATTTCTGCTTATACTCTGAACCTAGCCTTCTACTCTACTCTATAGTATCTACCTCTATAATAAACGACCTACTCGTCGATAAACGACCTCCTCAAGAGACGATTCTTAGGGTCAAATCGATTCCTACGCTCTTCCTTTTCTTAATAATAGTGACTATTATACTATATTAGTCTATATCTACTTCGCTATATCAATAATTTACTTAGGCGACTTCTAACCCATCTCGCCTCGAGAGTAGATAATTTACTCGAATAAGAAAATAATAATAGGATATAATAGAGTATGGATTTCAATTTCCTTCGGGGGACCGGCGGATATATAATAGTAGTAGTAAGTGTATTCCTCTCGTAAGTCGTAATTAGTACTAGTACTAAGAGAAGAGAGGGAGATTAATAAATTACTAATTACTTCTAGAGTAGGATCTGTCGCAAAAAATGAGCCCTAACCTATAATACCTAAGCCGAAAAAAAGAATAATTATAGAGAGATAACTTACTCATTTTGTAATTAGAATACAAAATCGTACTAGTACTAATTCTCGTACTACCTATGACTCTCGTACTAATACGTGAGCTCATAGGAGCTCAAAGTCTCGTATGAGCCTATATGCTCCCACTAGCCCATATACTCCTACTAGCCTTAATTCTCGTGCTAGCCTGGATTCTCGTGCTACCTATGATTCTTGTGCCAGCACGTGAGCTCGTAAGAGCTCAAAGTCTCGCACGAGCCTATATGCTCCCACTAGTTTATATACTTCCACCAGCCTTGATTCTCGTGCTAGCCTGGATTCTCGTGCTAGCATGTGAGCTCGTACTAGCCTATATACCATTAATAAATCTTTATCAGTTCTCGCAGATCGAGAGCTAGGTCGTAATTATGGTATTAGCGTGGATAACCAACGAATGCCCCTCTTCCTCGCACGCCAAAGCTCCGTTTCGTCTTGCTATAACCACGTCAGTCGAGGGTATATGATCAGTCTACCAAGCGGCCAAAGTTACCATCGTTGTCGATTCGCTGTCGGAAATGCGCGTTTTTTATACCAGGGCCTCGCATTTACAAGCGAGTATATAAATATTCTAGATTTCATATGTAAACAGGTAGGTAGGCAAATTTATTCTATATCACGCGATCCTGTCGAGTTCTAATCACTCACGTAGCCTGTTGGAATTACAATAGGTGGAACGGCAACTCCTTTAAGTGAATATCCTTGTCTAATATCTACCTTATGACCTCTCGGACCTATTCTCCTATATAATTATTCATATATACAAGTTTGCAAATTAGTTAATGTGATATTTTGTATCTATAAGAAGGTAGAGAAAATCGTGCCCCAAAACGCCACATTCTTAGCTATAATGCACTAGCCCGCAGTTTTACCCCGCGATCACTAAATCCCTGCTAGCTATAAATGAAATTAACGTTATCCTACTCGGAAAACTATGCGGCTTAATAATATAACCAAGAGTTAGCTTTAATAGATACCCTTATAAGCATTAACGCCTAAAGGTATAATATAAACCTGCGGTATAATTCACGAAATAGTTAATATACCCCGAAAGTAATCCACGACCGCTTTTATATATATCCTAATTACATTGACGTAGGATATCTCGTTATAATCGAAGCCGTCCGACTTTGCCCTCGTTAACCTATACCTTCTACTATCTCGATAGAAGGTCTTTAAAAAGGAATACTCTATAGCCAATTTTAGCTCCAAAGTCCAAAACTCGATAATAAAACCGCTTGATATTCTTTATTTAGGCTAAAATTGGATACGCTATAGGATAGTCAGGCCCTTAACCTAAAGAGCGAGCTATTTTCAGCTCTTGGTTCAGGCTCTACTTTATATATTAGTATTGAGATAGTATAATATATAAATGCCTCGAGGCTTATTAATAGTTCTAGTAAGACGAAATAGGGCTTTAGTGTACGAGGAAAGAGGGGCGCTTATCTCTTAATCCGCGAGATTAATAAGATTTCTAATTAAAGCATATAAGTTAATAGGGCAGACATACTCGTATAGAGATTTTAGGCTTCTATGAGCTCATATACTAGCACAATAATCATAGGTAGTACAGGAATTTGGGCTGCTACCAGAATCAAGGCTAGTAGAAGCTTATAGGGTAGGGGAAGTATATAGGCTCGTGCGAGATTTTGAGCTTCTATGAGTTTATATACTAGCACGAGAATTAATGCTAGTACAAGTTCGTATTCAACTACTAACGTCCGTCCCTAAGTAGCGGAAAACCCGGTGTGTCGGAAACGACTAATGAGATTACAAGGATCGCGGGTTCTTCTCTATAACATTATCTTTAAATTAACTATAACAAAAAGTTTTTATATTTAAAGTTAGTAATAAGTTCATCGCATTATTCCTATTCATATAGCCACTTGCGAATATTGAACTTTGTCTAATTTTCCGGCACACTAGGTTTTCCGCCACACAGGGACGGACGTTAAGTTATCTTGCTGTAATTAGTCTTTTTTTTTTTTGGCTTAGGTGTATGGATTCCAGGAACCTATATACTCCTAAGAGTAGCAGGTTTCCTGGAAGGAAGGCTTCCAGGAACATGCTAGCTTCGAGGAGCTTTACTCCTGGGAGCCCGTGGGCTCTTGGAATTATTATAACTCCTAGGAGAAAAGATTCCGGGAGTAATCTAGCTCTCGGGATAACTATATACTCGGATAGTGCTTATACGAGGTACGAATACGTTTCCTTTTATTTAATAGACGTCTATCTATGCCTATAAATATACCATCGTACTATATGTACCTCGTAACGATATTTAAGGTAATAGGATAGTAGGGTATAGTGGCGAAGATACTAGAGAGCAGGGAAGAGAGAGAGGCGACGATGACTATAAATAAGGCGATTAACTTATTAGCCTAAGAGTAAGGAATCAAAAGTCCATTGCCCAAAGTATATAGTTTATAGGAGAACTAGAAGGCGTTTATAGGAGGTTAGGCGCCGTTTCTGGATAAGGCTAAGTGCTATTATAGAGAACGCTATTTCTGGATAGGGGTAAAGTGCTAATTATAGAGGTTTAATATCGTCCCGCAATTTGCGAAAGAGGTATAACTGCAATATTCCACTATCTATTATTAATCACAAATTAATACCCATATAAGCCGCTTAGAAACGGCGCCTCTAGTAGGCACGTGTTAAGATTATTAGTACTAGAACTAGCCGCCTCCATTTTTGCCACGGGGGTTAGAATAGCCTAAACTCGCGCGTTTATAGCCTATTACCTTATAACCCTATTAAATAGATTAGGAGCAGTATTAAGGGCGTTATCGCGAGTTGGATTTCAATTCGTTTTTTGGAAATAATAAGTCAGCTAATAGAAGCGAATTCTAAACAGTGTTTAGAATTCAAGATCTTATTAGCCTATATACTAACGCTCTCGCCGCTCCCCCTCCGAGACAGATATCACCGCAATTAAGCAAAAGTAATTAAAAGCCGGCGCTATATAGAGTTCAGAGAACGAGTATCGAGGCAGAAGTTCGACGACTTATTATCGTAATTAATACTACTAGGAGTAAGTATTAAAGTATCCTCTCAGAGGAATCTAGATAGACTACCGCCGCTTAATCGGAGATATCGATAGAATAGTGGCTCCTTAACGGAAGACTAGCGAAAGAATAATACTTCCTAGTATATTCTCGTCTTAACTTATATTATTCTACGTACAACGAACCCGGGTTTTGGGCCACGGTTATATTAGTCTTATCTAGTCCTCTAGGTACTCGAACGAGATTACCGTCATATTACTATTCTGGGTTCACGTACCTTAGTTAGAGTTAACCTATGAGGTACGGTAATCTCGGTCATATAACTTGACTATTCTTAGTAGGCGGTGCCAAATTCCTAGCCTTACTAGCCTTACTAGCCTTGTTTCACATAACTACTCCCCCCCCCTAATAACAATACCGTAGACCATTACGAGATCCACGTCCTACTACTATTATCCACATCCTATTATTATATACTAATTCATCTATAACGTCTTTAGAAACCTCCTTCTTACCTTTAGAATCGACTTTACTAATCTCATTATAGCTACCCTCACTATACGTATTCTCCGTATTTTCTAGATATAAACTATAGCTTATCTATTCTAGCCTACTACTACTACTATATATACCTTAGCTATCGTTACTAACCTAATTAATAAGACTTTATACTATACCTAGATACCTAAGATAGTTAAGTCTTCCCGACTTAATATTAACCCTAACTAGCGCTTTACTATCTCTTCTACTACTACTAATCTACCTAAACTTATTAAAGACCCTATTATCTAAGCTACTTATAATTTCCTTACTATTACTATATTCTACTAATACTTAGATAATAATAGTAATAATATTAACCTAATCTAGGAATATTAGTATCCTCGCCTAAGCTATAATTATCGCGAGTTTAACTATAATTATAAACCTAAATATATTATTATACTAGTAGATATAGATAAGTTAGTAGATTATATTAAGGGTAAATAATTAGTAATTATCTAGATAAGGGATTCTTGTAGCCCGGTTAATAATATTAATAATACTTTGGAATATATTTGAATATTTCCGGCGGTTTTCTAGGACTTAGGGATAGAAATAGTAATCTAAATATAGCTTATATAGGTATAGAATTGAAAGCGGACATTTAGTAGTAGGATAATAATAGCGCTAGGAGTACGGAAAGGTACAAAGATATCGTCCGAGAGGAACATATATAGTAAAGGCTTAAAGGACATCGTATATTAATTTAGCTTAATAGTTACTATATCCTAATCCTTCGTAAAGGCTTTATATTCCCTTTAGGCAAGCTAGTTAGAGGACCTTATAGTGAAATCATAATAAGTAAGATATATTATAAGGGGAAGAGATTAGCTTTATTTCTTATAGTAGTTCTATATTTAGAATTCTATACTTTTAACTTCTTCATAGTTTATACTAGAGCTAGTAGACTAAGTATTAGGTGCTTTCCCTCCTCCTTATTCTTCTAAGCTAAATTTTTCTTTACTTTTTTGAAAAGGCGCTTCTTAATATCTTCTATTATTATATTCTTTAGGAGAGGATAAGTAGTTTACTAAAAGTAAAGTATTAGTACTTATGTATTTAAGTAAATTATCGCTTTACTTACTATCTCTACTATAGATAGTAGCTATAATATATAGACCTTAGAGTTATATATAGTATATTAACTATACTTATAAATAGTTAAAGCTACGTTAATACTATTGAATTTCCCTATTTCGTAAGCTTTTGTAATTAAAGTCTCTATTCTCTTATTTATTCCCTTATTCTTTCTCTTTCTTCTTTTCCCCTTATTATCTCGTTTAATCTTTAGAGTATCTATTAGTACTAAAAGGCGATCTACTTAGGGTAGTTTTAATATACTTCTAAGTATTAAGCCTAAGGTATTTAAGAGTTATCTATTATTTAGACCCTTTACTCGGATAGTTATCTTTAAGGACTTTCATATAGTAGCTAATAGGGGTATAGGAACTAATTTTGAGCCTATAGTTATATAGCGAGGGGCTTAAATCAATTCCCTCTAAAGTAAAGTAGTAGGGAGCCATATTTAAACCTTTAATCCTCTAAAATCTTAGCTAAAGGAAAGGCTTAATCGGCCTCCTTAAATCCAAGTAATAGGGAGCCAGATTTGGACCCCTTTAAGATCTAAAAATAGGCTAAGCTCTATAAGCCCCTTTATAGTACTACTTGTCCTCATAATGTGTGATTCTACTTAGTCCTTATTCTTTTCATGAGACTAGATAAGGGTTTTATAATTCTTGGAATTATAAAACCCCTACTAGCTCTTACTTAAACTGGCTAGAGAGATACTAACCGCTCTTAGGGGTAATAGAGAGTATAGTGATAAGGAGTATAAGCTTAATGAATTAGTAAGCGTTAATATGTTTATTATAGAAGATGAGATAATAAATAATACTAAATTTTACGCGAATACTATCTCTTATTAGAGCTTAGATAATAAACTATTCTAGGAGCAAGGAGTGAAAAATTAAGGAGAGGGTAAATAGGGGAGGTCTAGTGCCTTACTTATAAGAGAACACTTAATGTATTATTAGTCTTTATTAGTAAGATAGGCCTAATTTAATTAGTATAAAAGCAGTAAAGTTATTTAATTAGTATAAGAAGAGCTATAACTATAATATTATATAATGTAGTTAGCTAAGAAGTATTTAATCTAATCTATCTCATCTATTAATATAAGTAGTTTAGGAATCGGGCGCTATTTAGGCTAAGTGAGGGGCCTAATTACTTAATCGTCTACTTAAGCGAGCTCTAGTTCATAAATCCGAGGTCAGATACGAGCGAATTTTGAAAATATTATAATATTTTCAAATTAATGAATTAATAAAATTCTATTAGTAGGATCTATTAAAAATGATTTAGTTAATAATACTATTTAAGTAATTTTAGCTAAAACCTCTTATTAGAACTATATATAATTTTAATTATAAAATAGTTTTTTAAAATATATAATTATATAAATCTTTTTATCTTTAATAGAATTTAATCTAGGTAATACTCATCTAAGTTTCTTATAAGTATTAATGTTTTTTATTTAATTAAAATTTAGCCTTTGTTTTTTATTAGAAAGTTATATATTATTTTAAAATTAGGCCTTTTTATTAGCGAATCGGGCCCCTCGCTTAGCCCCAATAGCGCCCGATTCCTAAACCGCTCGTATTAATAGATGAGATGAATTAGATCTAACGTCTATCCCTATATCCCGAGACGCACCCTATAGCGAGATAAACCACAGGTACTTCGGATTTAAGGGCCTATAAATTTATGAATAAAAATAATACATTAATTATTTTTACTTTAGTTATATTATTTACCTCTCTCTAAATACTCCCTAACCTATTAATTCCGAAAATTACGATTATGTCGTCGTCGCCTATATAAAAATATAAGGGGTCTTATTATAGTGTAATAGGGCACGTGCTTATAGAAGGTTCG
Source organism: Hyaloscypha finlandica (assembly GCA_021399475.1). Lineage (NCBI taxonomy): Eukaryota > Fungi > Ascomycota > Leotiomycetes > Helotiales > Hyaloscyphaceae > Hyaloscypha > Hyaloscypha finlandica. Next base: position 13,931 of record JAJTUR010000314.1, read on the forward strand.
AGAAATATACTATTTATAGGCGATATCCCCTATAGAGCAAGCATACAATAGTGTTTTAGCCTAAGGTATTAAATGAAATAATTAGTTAGTAGTATTTGAAAGTATAGGTAATTATATTAGAGCTATATTAATAAGACTCCTAATACTAACTAAAAGGATCGAAAAGCTAGTTTACCTATTAGTAAGTACTTACCTTATTTTATTTATATAAAATATAGTTATATTTTAAAGTCTAGTTAACTCATTATCTTTAGTAGGGTCTCCGAAGTATAAACGCCGCGATAACCTATAATAAAGCAAAATCTAACTCGAGTAATTCTTCTAGTATAGTAGTAACTCTAAAGCGCCAAAAATTATAAAGCTCCTAATAGCCGGCGAGGAATACTTCTTTTACTATACTAGTTACTCTCGAGCTCAATAATAGGGAGTATATTATATATAAGTCGGCTATTAAGAAAGATAAAAATATTATTAATAAAGTAAAATACCCTCGAGTAAGGAAATAGCTCTTTTAGAAGCTATAGGATTAGTGTATAATAATCTAGAATATTATTCGGTATTATCTAAGACTACGTAATAAAGATACTTATATTATCGAGGACTAATGAATTCGTAGGAGCTTTAATATATATATACCTATAGAAGTAAGGTTAGCTAGCTTTAATTAGAAACTTATCTTTCGTTGTCCTATACTATATAAGCTTACCGAAGCTATATACCCTAGTACTATTAACGAAAAGCTAAACTCTAAGGTAAGAGCCTATATATAGATATAAGAGTATTGCCCTAATATCCTTATTCTATAATTATATAGCTTTAGTTTCTCTAATAATTAATACGTAAGTTTTTTTTTATATTACTTATAAAGTCCTTATTAATACTATAGCTTCTTATATAATTTATACACGAAAAACGAATACCTTTCTATTTCCGCTTTTAGTATATGTTCTAATAATTACTCTATAAGTACCTTTAGTACCTAACTCTATCTTAATATACTTTTAATCTAATTAGCGAGGGCTTACCTATTACATATATATTATTTAAGTATATCAGCCCTAAAATAGGCGAAATTCTCTTAGATATATAGAATTAGTAGCGAGAAGACCTAGTCCAGAGGTAGAATCTCTTCCGAGGTATAGTATACTTAATCCTATCTTTAGCTCATGTTCCTTAGCCTCGAATAAGCTCATTTGAATTTTATAATAACAGCACTATTATACTAATAAACCAACTATTACCTTACTTTATTATTATATTAGAAAATAATAGTACCCTAAGAATAATATCGAGAAATGAAATATATACTTCTACGGAGCCTTTTATTATAGATATACTTATATTCTATAACGACTTCTTTCTTAGTAATCCACGTGCTATTTCAAGTATAAGAGACTATCTTAGATAAATAGTTTCTAAAATATTACTTAGAGTAATTTCGTATTACTATATTTAGCGCGAAACTTATAATAGGCTATTTTATCTCTAGCTTACTAATTTCTATATAAGTAATATTTTCGTTAATAAAGACGGGAATATCACATATCTTATTAACTATAAGTAGGTTTATATACTACTTACCGAAATACTTTCTATTCCGTATTAGCTTATAGGATATATTATCGATAGAATAATAAACGAGAAGCTTTATAAGTTTGAAATAGTTTATCGGAGTTTATAAATATATTTAAGGAAGAGGAAGTTAAGATAATACTAATAAATCCGCCTATAATAACACTAATTATATATAATAACTAGAAATCTAATATAGTATAGTTCTAGTATTATATTACCTCTATAAATACTATATAGTCTCTAGTCAAAGATTATATTAGTCCTAGATTTCTTCCTCTCTTTATAGATTCCAAAGGAATACTTTTATAGTATTAGTATTAGGATTCTCTTCTAGTTACTAGGAGAAAGGTCACTAAGCAGGAAGAATATATAAAATAGTTACGAGTTCTCTTTAACGAAAAGGCAAGCCTCTCTATAGAGGAAGAGACTTATAGCTAAGTTTATACTTTAATAGAAGATACACACGTATTAATATATATTATTAGCTATTTAAACCTATATCTTCTACTTATCTTTCTCTCTATCCTATTACTCTTTTTATTCCTACTCCTTCTCTACCTTTCTTTCTCCTCCCTCGCTTTCCGTTTTACTTCTCGCTCCTCTTAGGCGCTCTTACTAGATAAGATTATAGCTACCACGTCCTTTAGCTTACTACTTATAGTAAATAATACCTATAAAATAATTAGCCTTAGTCTTATTAATATATGATTTACTTAACTAATATATACTTCGTACTCCTCTCCCTCCCCTATACTAGTACTCTACCGGGAGTCGGTTATACTAGGTATTACTCGTGCGATTACTCTTATTTAGTTACGGCCTTCTCGTAGTAAGATGTGAGAGCAGGTAACTTAGTACTTAACTAGCTCTATCTATACTAGCTCACTATCGTAATAGTGATATAAATAGAGACGGACGAGAGGGTAGCGGTTCGGTAACTATTACTAATAGTCACGTGCCGTAGAAGGTTCGAGAAACTAATTATCCTATACCTAGTGTGATTAGTATTTCACGAATCCTAGATGAATAACAAGAGCTAGATTAAAGGCTATAGTATAAGAGCCTTTTCGTCTCTTTATTCCTTAAGGTAGAGTAGATACCTAGGTACTCATATGTACCTAAATAAAGCTATGTACCCCGATTACTACCTAATCTTAGCGTTTCTTCAGCGTTACCCGCCTTACCCTTAGTTCATTTGGATCTTTATACTTTAGTAATCGTCGGATAAGGAAGCATAATACTTTCAAGGTATATATAAGGAAATGTCATATAACCTCTTAGTTAAGGAAATTCTCTCACGGATTCCTTTATTAGCGAGATATTATTAGCTAGAAAAGCTAAAGTTAGATCAAAAATTAAAGATCTCTTATCTCTCTATCTATCCCGATATCTATATTATCTATTAAGGATAGTTTATTACTCATCTCACGTTAACCTAGCTCTACGAAGGTAGTATCTAAAACTAATTCTCAAAATTAGCTCTACTTAGCCCTAGTGCCTCTATAGAGAGTCCTTTAGCTACCCGCTTTATCCTTATCGTAACTAGGCTATCATCCCCTTTAATTAGACATCATGCGTCATACGTTCTTTCGGCGAAAACCCGAGCCCTTAGTTCGTCTCCGCTCTCAATAGTAATGTCATATATATCCTTATATACCCAAGCGATACTCCTATCCTAGATATCCTCTTTTTCAAATAAACTAAACATCTTATATAAAAGATGAAGCGCCTTCTCCGACTCTAAGCTACCCCAAAAAAAGTTTCTAATCGAGCTATTAATGGTTTAAATTTCCCTTAGCCGGGCGTCACTACGCTTTTGCTAGGCTCGGGGTAGTGAGCAGAGCTCATATTTATAATTAAACTTGAACTTTTCCTTCAGAAAACGCTACCGGTCTATATACTCCGATGTAATCGCTAGATACGTAATTGTAATTTCTTCTCCCTCTTTAATGTCTCAGAGTATATAGATAGTAAGCCGCCTAATATTCTTATTCCAGGTATTCTGAGAGTTATACCTATAAGAGTAATTAATACGAGAGGCCTCGAGAAACAAACCGCCGGAGCTGGCCTTAGAGCCGAGAGGGAGGACATTAGTCCTAGTAATTCCGAGAGGTCGACTATGAGTATTCCTGTAGATATTAGTCAGGTCAAAGAAAGTACGTTATTAGTCCTCATTAAGGCACTCTACCTCCTTTGTAACAATACGCTCTAAAACCTCAATATCGGAATTATCCCGCGGAACTCTGAATATAGGAACCTCTAATAGTATACGTGTGCCCTTGAGAATCTTAGTTATAGTAATAAGCCCCTTTCCCTTTCTAGCTATTACCTTGATAGTATAGAGTCTACCTACTAACTCAATTTCCTTGCCTATAGAGAGTTCCTGAGTCTCGTCCGATTCTCCTACTAGAGCAGGAGTCGCGTCGGTATCTGCTATAGCTATTTCGGGTTACTAGTAGAGCAGAGAGTCACGAATGTGCTGTGACTAAGATTAAGAGTCTATGAATCGTTTACCGTAATCGCAAAGCACTTTCTTAGGTTTTAGTTTCGGTATCTTCGGAGAGTGTGGCGATTTCGGCGCGGGAACTTGTAACCTAAATCATGTCTGATTTTCGTGAGTCTTATGGTTCTCGATGGTAGTAAGGGTCATACATATCAGACGAAACACAGTAAGGTTAGAGCTCGTGACCTATACTCAATTTGGACTACTACTTAAGTTACTACACCACACGCGTGATATTCTACGCCACACACATGATTAGGCCTAAAAGTAGTTACTAAGTAAAATATAGCGAGCCCGGGCGTGAATATAGTAAAATTTATATAGGCTAATATACATTACTAAGCATTGAAACATATGGACCCTCTTATCACACTAGCGTAACTCCTAGACTATATCCTTTTCCTCTCTAAGTGTCTTTAAAATTTAGAGCTATATTATTTCGTAATAGGACCTTTTATTAAGTACTCCGAATTTTGAAAAGACATTAATACTCGCGATTAAATAGGGGGGATAATAGAAGCGGCGATTAGTAGTATAATTGAAATAATTAATAATATAATTAATAGTACTCTTTTTCTTATTACTAAGTAGTCTCCTTAAGGAGAAAATAGTTAAAGAAAGTAATATATTAATAATAACTTTATAGACTTACTAAGAAAAAATTTGTGATTCTAAAACTATAGATTCGTCTCATAATAGGGTATATCTCGGGATATAGGGATAGACGTTAATTTCTATAGCTTCTATGAGAATATTACTTCTAAGATAAGTATCTTAGGATATTATAACTTATAGGACCCTAGGGGTCTCAAGAGAATAATCTTAGGGCTATAGATATTATAGGAGAGTTCTCCTAAGATAATTCTCCTAAGAGAATTCTTATATAATCTCAGAGATCTTAGGAGAATACTCTTAAGAATATAGATATCATAGGAGAATTCCCCTAAGATAATCCTCCTAAGAGAATTCTCATAGGAGCCTTAGAATTTTGAGAGAAATCGCTTAGGAAATTTCTTTAAGGATTTCTCTCCTATAACTAAATAAACGATCCTATGTCACGTGCACGCTACGCTTAGTGTATTTAGCTAACGTCGCTCCTGTTTCGTACTTCTCTACTAGAATTCAATTTATATTATACTAAATAACTACTATACTATAATACTAGGATTATGGTTAGAGTAATATACTTTGATTCCGGTATTAGGACTAGAGCAAAATTCGGTTCTCTATAGCTAATATTCTAACTTTTTTAGTTAGATTATTAATATCAAAAAGATTTCGGCCTAAGAAAGAGAACTAACGATATTCTAACCTTTTTAGTTAGATTATTAACGCTAAAAATATCCTTAATAGAATAGTACTAATAATGTTCTAACCTTTTTAGTTAAATTATTACTATTAAAATATTTCGGCCTAAGGCTAATAAATCCGTTTTCGCTAACGCTTTCTAGTATCTAGGGAGCAAATATGCTAGTGTTAGGGCGCCAAATTTTGCTCTATTCACCGGCGTCAAAGAGTAAGCGTTCCTTAAGCGCTAGCGAAATAGATACGCTAGTATTAGGGAGCTATTTCTGCTCCCTTTCCAGCGCCGGCGTAACGGATACGCTAGCGTCGGGGAGCCGGATGATACCCCCATCCCTAACGCCGACGTTCCTCAAGTACTAGCGAAACGGATACGCCAGCGTTAGGGAGCCGATTTCTGCTCCCTTTTCAACGCTAGTATTCCTCAGTATTAGCGTAATAGGTACGCTAGCGTCAGGGAGCTAATTTCTGCTCCCCTTTCAAACGTAGCGCTAGCGTAATAGATGATGTCAGGGAGGCCGAATTACCCTACTACGCTAGCGCCTTAGGGCTAAATTCCTACCACTCCCCGTAATTCTCACTAGCGTACCTTCTATAAAGGATATCAGAACCGGTTCTCATAACGGTGCTAGGTATAGCTACTATATTGAAGCCCAAATTAGCTCTAGCCCGTTAGGTAAAGGAGGAGCCGAAATAGGCACATAATACTAACTAGTATAGGGATCCTATTTTGGCTCCCTTAAGTCCTTAATTAGCTCTCGCGGAGAACCTTAGGAATAGCCTCTAGGAACTAATAATAGTTTAAGGATAGCGTAAGGTCTAGTTATTATATAATAACTTATTATATAACTACTTGTTATATAATAACCCATTATATAACTATTTATTATATAATAACCCGTTATATAACGCCTTGTTATATAACTACTTGTTATATAATAACTCGTTATATAACTAATTATTACACAATAACCCATTATATAATCATTTATTATACAATAACCCGTTATATAACGCTATGTTATATAACTACTTATTATATAATAGCCTATTATACAACTATTTATTATATAATAATCCGTTATACAACTACTTATTATATAATAATTTGCTATATAATACCCTATTCTATAACTAATTAATACATAGTAACCCGTTATATAACCACTTATTATATAATAACTCGTTCCAGGACTAATTTATATCCGGGGTTCTAGAATTTTAAGTTAGAGTCATGGGAAGGTTAGGACAGTGTCTAAGGTCTATCTTTATTACCTATATAACTAAAAAAGAAAGATTTATATAGAAAACCGGAAATTCGTATTTATACTTTAGGCCTAAGTACTCTTAGCTATAGTACTAATATCTATCCCTATATCCCGAGACACACCCTATTACGAGATGAATCTATAGTTTTAGAATCACAAATTTTTTCTTAGTAAGTCTATAAAGTTATTATTAATATATTACTTTCTTTAACTATTTCTCCTTAAGGAGACTACTTAGTAATAAGAAAAAGAGTATAGTTAATTATATTATTAATCGTTTTAATCATGCTACTAATCGTGGCTTCTATTATCCCCCCCTATTTAATTACGACTATTAAAGTCTTTTTAAAATTCAGAGTACTTAAGGAAAGGTCCTATCACGAAATATGTAATATATAGCGGGTTACACGTGATATTAGCTCATGTGATATACCTTAGCTCTCGGGTAGTATAGTCGGTAATTAGGAGGATTAACGATCCTATTATATTATAGGAATACTACTAATTAGTAGGCTAGCTAGTACTTATTAATTACTAGATTATACGTATATTATTCTAGGCTCCTATTTATAGGAGCCTACCCTAGATGTCACGGGTCGGTAGTAATATACTTAATTAAATGATTTCCCTAAATATAAGAAGAATAATTTAAGGAGAGAAGCTGAGTCTAGGCTCTATGCGATAATTTGTGTTCTATATAGAGCTATTAGTAGGATAACGTAGGTACCTAGGGCTCTCAGGTACCTAGTCTCTCTATAAGTCTTAACCTGTTATATTACCCCCCCCTCCCCCTCCCTTTCCCTAGAGAGGGACTCATATATATCTAGTATAGTAATATCTTAGAAGGCTAACTTAGGCTCCTAAGTAGGGTCTATATACCCTATCTATTTTACTAAAACCTGACATTAGTAATCTCGACCTTATCATATAACTCTCTTTCCTAAGATCTTCTCTACTCTATATTCCTCACTTCTATTAATAAGCTCCGGCTCTAGCTAAGAGCTAGTCGTACGCTAGGATAGTAGCGGGTCTATTACTACTAGACGTAATAATCGGGAATAGAATATATTACGGATTCCCGGTAGTATATTAAGCCTATAGCTATAAGAGCCGATTACCTTAATTACTTTATACTTAGTGTTCTTGGAGTTAAACTTCTTTGACGGCCACTTTATACGAATATTCTCAAGGTTTAGCTAGACCTTATCCCCTACTTTAAAGCTAGGCGCTTACTATCTTATCCGGTTAGTCACGTCCTCTTGAACCTATTATACTACTACTATAGACGCTTGAGCCTACTTATAAGTATCTCTTAGCTTCTGTACAATAGCTTTACCCCGCTAGATTAGGCTAATCCTCTCTTATATAGGGACTTCGATATCGTCTAACTTTACCGGGTATATATAGTAGCTATAGGTTAAGAAGAATAAGCTAATACTAGTACTAGTAGTATTATAGTTATTAATTACTAGCTTAGCCAAAGGTATTAGAGACGCCTAATTCTCTTATATATAGTTAATATACGTATATACGAATACTTCGATATTCTAATTTATCTATTCCGTAGACCTATCTATCTCTAGACTAAATACTATAGATAACCTTCATATAATCTTTAGGAGTTAGTAGACTCGTGCCCAAAGTACTCCGGTAAACTATAGTCCGTGGTCCGAGATAATCGCTTTTAGAAGACTATAATATTAGTAGAAGACTCGTATAAAGGTCTTAGCTACTACCTCTATAGTAAGACTCGAGTATAGTTCTAGAATAACGCCTTTACTAAGCCTATCTATAATTACTAATAGGTCTATATAACCTTAGCTTAATAGTAGCCCAGTAATAAAGTCTATAGAGATCTTACTCTAGATTCTCTTAGGGATAAGTAAAGGTTTCAAGAACCCGTAGTAATAGTCCCTCTAAGCCTACTTCTTCTAATAGCTATTATAGTTCTATATAAACCGCCTAACCTCTCCGAGTATACCTAGCTAGAAGAACTACCTTATTATTAAGGTAGCTATCACTTCTCGGTCTAGGTACCTAGCTATTATAGAGTCGTGAGTCTCTTAGATAAGCCCTATATAGAGTAGTTTTAACTTAGGGACCTAACGACATCCCTGGAATAAGAGTTACCCTTAGCCGTCTAACTTATACTCTAAGATTAATACCTTAACCTAGAGCTCCGAGGGGAATACACGCTTCCCTTCTTATATAGCTCTTACTATTACTCTATACGAAGTATCTATCCCTTCTATATCTCTCTAGAGGCTCTAGAGGCCTCCCTATATTACTACTACTACTAGTATAGCCTATACCCTTTATATAGCCTTCGGGGGAGTAAATATCTCTAGCTATAGTAACTAAATATACTAATACTTAAGCCTCTTATCTAATAGGGATACCGGGAGGTCTTACTCTCTTTACGAGAGTATATCCGCTCTCTCATTTATATAACCTAGTATATACTAGATTATGAAGTTATACCGTGAAAGAGTAAGGGACTAATATATCTAGTGCTCTATAAGCTTCTGGACTATTATAAAGTATTCTAGGCTCTTATAATCTATATAGATCTAGAAGTCCTTTATACTTCTTAGCTCTATATCCCACTTATTAAGACACCGTACGATTACTAATATCTCCTTATTATAGATCTCGTAATTATATTTAGTAGGGGAGTTCTTCTTTGAGAAGTAGCTATATAGTTAGAGTACCCTATTATCTCTATACTATATAAGAGTACCCCTAATATACTACCTAGATAAGTTAGTCTCGACGATTATCGTATGATTAGCGTCGAATGATACTAGTACTAGCGCTTCTATAAAGAGTCCTTTAAGCTATTTAAATACTTAATCTACCTTAGCTATCTATATAAATATAGTATCCTTCTTTACTAGGCTTATTATTAGCTATATAATGTCTAAGAACCCTTAGATAAACTTCTAGTAGAAGTTTACGAAGCTAATAAAGCTCTATACTCCTTTTATAGATTACTAGGCTTCCTAGCTAAGGATAGCCTTTACCTTCTCGGGATTTATCTATATACCTACCCCTGCCTTAATTATAAACCCAAGGTACTTCATAGACTAGACCTCAAACTCGTACTTATTAATATCTAACTATAGTCCTACTTCTTGTAGCTAGTATAGTACCTTCCATATATACTCCCTATACTTAGCTAGTATTCCCTCGGAGTATACTAAGACATTATTAATATATACTAAGTAGTACTCATTAAGGTAGTCTCTTAATATCTAGTTAATATACTTCTAAAAAGTACTTGGGGTATTAGCTAGCTCAATAATATTACG
>JAJTUR010000315.1:0-23772 GCA_021399475.1 Hyaloscypha finlandica
TATTATTAATAAATTTATATAGAATTAAAATTACTTACCTAGTTATATTATACTCAATACCATATTCTCTTAAAGTATCTAATATAATAGAAAGCATATAAACCTGAGTGAATATCGCTTAAATCTTTTATAAATAAAGATTTTAAATTAAAATCTTATTTATTAGCTATGAAAGATTTAAGCGATATTCACTCAGGTGTTTATATGCTTTCTATTGTATTAGATACTTTAAGAGATATAGTATTGAGTATAATATAACTAGGTAAGTAATTTTAATTCTATATAATTTATTAATAATAAACTAACTTATAATTAGTATTACTCGAGATAATGCTAGCTTAAACGATACCTTATTAAGGCTTTTATAAAGTATTATAATAAGGAAGGTATTAAATTTCAAGGAGATATTCCTTATATAGCTTATGTTTTGAATTTAGTAATTTAGATATTTAAAAGCTCTTATTAAGAATAACTACGATACCTCCTATTCTACGGACTTATATGAATAAGAAATAGAAGAACTCGAAGATAAAGAAGAAGGAGAAGAAGAAGAATAAGTAATAAGTAAGTTTCCTATATAATATATATAAGATTTATTAATAAGTTATAGATTTATCTATTTGGAGAAAGGTTAGAAAGACTATTATAGGTCTTAAGTATAACTAGGAAAATAGACGGCTATTAGAAGCTCAAATTAAAGCTTTTAATATAGAAAATACTCGATTCCCTTAACTTAGTAAGTAATTATTTATTTAATTATTAATAAGTACTAATTATTATAGATTAAAAAACCAGGTAGTCTTCGACTTATTATATATTAAAGAACTTTTTACATATATATAAAGCTATTGAAGTAGTTATTAATAGCTCTAATTCGAAGGCTTTTAAAAATAAAAGTCTAGTTTTAACTAATATTGAAATTACTTATTTAAATAATATTTTAAATGTAATTTTAATATTTGTTAAAGCTACGACTAAGCTATAAGCCGAAAACTACCCTACTATATATTATATTATACCTGAGGTATATAAAATATATAATAAACTTGAGAATTTCAAAGGGATTTAAAGTAAGTCTTTTTTTAAAATCCGTCTTATATTATTAATAATATTATACTAACTTTTAATAGGATAAAACATTTATAGATGCTATTAATAAGGGTATAGCTAAGCTTCGAAAATATTATCCTAAAATAGTTGTTTTAGATAATAGAAGTAAAGCTTTATATTTAGCTCTTATTCTTAATCCTCGAATTAAATAAGAAGGATTAAGTAGTATCGGCTTATCTAGTGGTATGTCTTCGGATATATATAATAGATTAAAGACTAATTATAACGTATAAGTAATTCTTTTATTACTTTTTAATAAATTAATTAATAACTAACTAATTTTATTTAGATATAAATACGATTATAATTTATCTCAAGCTAGATCCGATTCCTCGGATATTAATATAGCCGATTCCGATTCCGACGAAGACGATATATATGTTACTAATAAGTCCTCTAATATAGAAGACGAATTAGTAACTTATTTAGAAGAAAAGAGAGAAGATAGGAAAGTAAGTAGAATTCACTTAAATTCTATTAAATAATCCCCCGATATTTCCTTAATATTTTTTAATATATAAGTACTAATATATATATAGATTAGGCTATTAGATTATTAGAAGTCTAAGACCGCTAGATTCCCTGTTTTAGCTTTAATAGCTAGGAAATATTTAGGAATCCCGGCTTCCTTAGTAGCTAGCGAGAGATTCTTTTCTCAAGGGCTCTTATTATGTCTAAACTACGTAATAGACTTAATAAGAGTACCTTTGAAAAGATATCTTATTTAAAGAGCTGGGGTATATTTAAAGATGAATTAGAAGAAGTAAAAAAGGAAGAGAAAAAGGAGGCGAATCAAGTTAAAGAAGAGGATAATTAGTTTATTATTATAGAAAGAGAGTAGTTAGTTAGTTCTTAGCTTAATTTAGATTTTTTATTATATTATTATTAATAGGTTATAAGGTTATTTAATAATTAATAAGTAAAAGTAAAGAGAAAAGTAAGTAAAGTTAAGAAACTCGCTTATCACGTGATTAATCTAGATTAATTAATCTAATATAATCAAAAAAAATCTGAATTATATTAATCAAAATCTAATCACATTAATCAATTAATTAATCGATTAATGTGATTAACGTGATTAATTCTTTGATACACTAATTAAGCTATAGTAAGGTAGTTTATATTCTAGTTAATAGAAATACTACTATACTAAAGATAAGATTAAAGGCGCTATAATTCGGTATAGTTATATTAATTAAAGGCTAGAAGGTTAAAGCTTTTAAAGTTATCCTTAAATAAATCCTATAGGTTATTATCTATAGTTCTATCTATAGAGTACTAGTATAACTTAGTATCTAGATACTCCTAAAGATCCTCTTTCATTATAGTTACTAGGTTAATCCTATTCTCTTATTTCTTAATCTTCTCCTTTTACTTGTCTTCATCTATATTAACTCTTTAGAATATATATAGTTTTAATAAGGGAATAGTTTAAAGGTAAGGTAGTTTGTAGTAGGCTTATAGAAAGGTATTAGTAGTTTATAAATATCTTAGTCGTAAAAATTTCGTCTATAATAAGTAATTTAGGGAGTGAAATATCGAGTTTTCTAGAGGTATTCTAAAGCTTAAAGGGGCTTAACTTAATAGTAAAATCGAAGTAGGAGTGAGCCTATAGGGCTTTAGGGTTATATAGTTCTAAAGGAGGGTCTATAGTAGTATATAAGTAGAAAGTTAGTTACTAAGAAGGTAGTCTTAGTACCGAATAAGGTTATTTTTAAAGGATAATTAAACTAGATAGTTTAGTTAAATAATTAAAGGGCTAACCGCTTTCTGATTAGTAAGAGCTAATCTCTTCTCCTTAGGTTACCGAATACTTCACTAGAGTTAATATTAGTTCTCCTCTTTAACTAGGAGTAGATATTACTATCTTAGGCTACCGAATACTTTACTAATAATAGGACCTTCCTCTAATCTATATATATAAACTAATTAGTATTAGTTTACTAGTAATATATAGTACTATTATATAGTCGTAGAATACTAATTATATAGGTTAGTGAAGTAGTTATTATCTATAAGTAGAGATTATAGTATTAAGGTTCTAATATATAATCCCTAAATACACTAATCCTAATTAGTACTAGTATATCTCGTTTCCCGTATATCCTATGTCCTATGTCCTATATCCTATATACAGGAAGCGAGGTCATGTGACAAGATCACATGACCTCCAGGAAACTATACTAATAGAAAGGTATACTTACTTACCTTATTTTATATAGTCCTTTATATTATTTATAATTATCTCTATAGATATATCTTATATTCTAAAGCTCTTTTATTAAGGGATAATATATCTAAGTAAAATAGTCATAATTTGGATTAATAGTATTATTTTTCTTTTAGCTATAGTAACTATAATAATACTTTAGTTAATCTTATATTACTTTATAAGTAGTATTAACTTATACTATATTTTCTTCCCTTTACTAAGCTTATTCTATTATTCTAGGTCCTATATTTAATCCTAAACTTCGTCTATAGTTATTATACTCTTTATATAATCCTCTATAACTTCTTCTTTTATTATTACTATATCTACTATAAGAGCTCATATTATACCTACTAGTCTAAGGATATTATTATCTAGGTTATTACTATCTAGGTTATATAAGTATTCTATAAATATTATCTCGAATCGAATCTATAATATTTTAGAGTTATTTCTATAAATCTTTTTAAGTAATAGTAGTAATTATTAGTTTTTCTAAGCTCTATATTAAGAATTCGATATTATCTATATTTATAAGTTTATTACTTTTTATTAGCTTTATAGGAATCGCTATAAGCTATAGCCTAGGTTCTATAAGTATTATTCTAGATTTAGGATAAATACTAACTATAAGAGGAACTAGTAAGGTATATTTATATTCTAGTACTAAGATTAAGTTATATACTACTTCCTCTAAGTATTCTTATCTAATCTTAGTTATATTAGAGTTATTAGTAATATTAAAATAGTACTTCTTCTCTTTATATTAGTAGAATAATATAACTTTCTTATATATCTTACTATATTTATATATTAAAATATTAATAAGCTTAAAATTCATATCCTTAAGAATATAGTCTCTAGCTCCTAGGGATAGTCCTTATATGAATTCCCGGTATTAAGTAATCTCGTCTAGTTCCTGCTTTCGTATTAGTTCCTTAGATACCTAGTTAAATATATTAATATAAGATTTCGTAGATAGTCCTCTAACTTTAGCTTATATAATAATATTAGAGAAATAATTATAATTAACTCTAATTATTTCCTAGTTATTTTCTTAGAATTCCTTTAGTAAGGCTTCGAAAAACTTAGGTTCCTAGTAAGCCTTAGGGTTATTAATATAGTATTCTAGTATAGCCTTAATCTATTTCTTAAAAACTTAAGAGATATAATATATAATCCTTTCTTACTTAATATTATTAGGAATATAGTAATCTTTATATATATTTATATATTATTCTAGGAAGACTAAAATATCCTATTTATTAAATTATAGTATACCTAGAGAAAATAGAAGTAATAGATTTAAGCCTAGTATTAGTATATACTTCTCTTTAGTTATTTTATTCTTATTAGTTATCCTAGTAATTAATTTAAGTATTTCTATACTTATAGATCCTATTATAGAAGACTCTAAAGAACTAACTATATCCTTAGGTGTCGGAATTAGTATCTATAAAGTCTTACTTATTAATAATAGCCTTAGCTAATATCCTAATTTTAGTATTAGTAATAATAATAATACTACTTTTCTAGTCTTATTCTAATTACTTATACTTTATAGGCCTAATACCTTTAATAATTCTATTTATCTTAATCGATTTTAGTATATTTAATAGTACTATAGATAAAGAAAGTAATAATAATAATAATAATAATAATAATAATAATAATAATAATAATAATAATTTTCTTAATTTCACTATCTTCTCTAAATCTCTCTTAATAATTTCACTTAATAATCTCTTTTCTTCTTAGAAGCTTCTCTAACTTTCTTATTTAATTTCTTATTTCTGATTTTTCTTTATCTTTTTCTAATTTCTATTTATTTTTTTACTTAAGATTAATAGTATTCTTCTTTCTAAATATCCCTTTTACTTAAAAGAGTACTGTGATATATAGAGGGTTATAGGTAATATTAGTACATATAATATACCTCGGCTCTTAGGTAGTATAGTTAGTAATTAAGAGGATTAATGATCCTATTATATTACAGGAATACTAATTAGTAAGCTAGCTAGTGCTTATTAATTACTAGATTATACATATATTATCCTAGGCTCTTATTTATAGGAGCCTTCCCTAGACTTCTAAGGAGGGATAAAGATTAGTTCTATACTAAATTTAATACTATAACTCTAATTCTACTTATTACCTTATTACCTACTATTAACTACCTTATAGGTAATCTATTTTACCTAAATTAATATTATTTCTATTCTAATCTTTACTATAATTAAAATTAATATATAAAATAATAATATAACTTTATTTCTAAGTACTAAGGCTCGCCTCTAACTTTAATCTACTTATAATTATCTTAGTATAATTTTACTAATTCTATTTCCTCTATTCTTTTTCTTTCTATAATTAGCCTCTATTTCTATTATCTCTACTTATTATATTTATTCCTATATCTTATAGTTAACTCTTATTAATATACCTATATCCTTTAGAAATTAAAGTAAAACTTAATATTACTTCTTATATATCCTTAATACTTTAGCCCTAGGTATAAGATATTATAATTACCTCCTTTCTCCTAAACTTATTAAGTAATAATCCCCCTTATAGAGTACTCTTAAGGCTTTATAAAAGTATCTCCTTAACTACGAAGTTCGATCTCCCTATATTACTTACTAATAAATATATAAGAGAGAAAATATAATAAGACAAAAACCTATATAAAATACTATAGAATATAAAATCGACTAATAATAAGAATACTAAAAAATAATATATATGAAATAAATATAAATAGTATAGAATTAGTATATAAGTATATAGAACTCAAAGTATAATAGTAATATATAGATTATTACTCTATAGTTATAGAAACTCTAGCCTTCTTATACGAAATACTAAAGTCACATGATCTCGGATATGTCCGAGATCATGTGATTAGAATATCAAAACTACCTAAAATCGCGAAAATCTATAATATATAACTAGTTATACTATACTACTAGGTTATTTACTATTAAAGTCTCTAATTTAAATAATGTATTATTTTACTAAAAGTAAGGTAAAGAATAAAGTATTATATCTCTAAACTCATTATACTTTATAATTATAAATAGTTAATAGAGTATTATAATAAAGTATAAAAGCTTTATCCTAAAACTTTAAGAGAAAAGGAGTAAGATCCCGTGACTATTTAAAAGTATATAAATAGAGTTATTAATAAAGGGCTTTATTAATAAGCTATATTCGAAGAGCTTATAAGTAGGCCTTTAGGTACTTTGATATTATTAGTATAGTTTCCCGGAGGTCATGTGATTTATATCACATGACCTCGCTTCCTATATATAAGATATAGGACATAGGACATACGGGAAACAGGATATACTAGTACTAATTAGGCTTAGTATATTTAGGGATCATATATTAGAACCTTGATACTATAATCCTACTTATAGAATATAACTACTTCACTAACCTACGTAATTAGTATTCCACGACTACGTAATAGTACTATATTTACTAGTGAACCGATACTAATTAGTCTATATTTAGATTAGAAGATTTAGATTAGAGGAAGGTCCTACTATTAGTAAAGTATTTAGTAGCCTAAGATAATAATATCTACTCCTAGTTAAAGAGGGGAACTAATATTAACTCTAGTAAAGTATTTAGTAGCCTAAGGAGAAGAGATTAGCTCTTACTAATTAGAAACCGGTTAGCCCTTTAACTATTTAACTAAATATCTAATTTAATTATCCTTTAAAAATAACCTCGTTTAGTACTAAGACTACCTTCTTAGTAACTAACTTTCTACTTATATACTACTATAGACCCTCCTCTAGAACTATATAACCCTAAAGCCCTATAAGCTCACTCTACTTCGATTTTACTATTAAGTTAAGCTCCTTTAAGCTTTAGAATACCTCTAGAAAACTCGATATTTCACTCCCTAAATTACTTATTATAGACGAAATTTTTACGACTAAGATATTTATAAACTACTAATACCTTTCTATAAGCCTACTATAAACTACCTTACCTTTAAACTATTCCCTTATTAAAACTATATATATTCTAAAGGGTTAATATAGACAAAGACAAGTAAAAGGAGAAGACTAAGAAATAAGAGAATAGGATTAACCTAGTAACTATAACGAAAGAGGATCTTTAGGAGTATCTAGATACTAAGTTATACTAGTACTCTATAGATAGAACTATAGATAATAACCTATAGGATCTATTTAAGGATAACTTCAAAAGCTTTAACCTTCTAGCCTTTAATTAATATAACTATACCAAATTATAGTACCTTTAATCCTATCTTTAGTATAGTAGTATTTCTATTAACTAGAATATAAACCGCCTTACTATAGCTTAATCCTTACTTAATATTATTAATAAGGAGATAAAGTATATATAGAACGAAGACGATATTACGTAATTTGGTCTAGTGAGAGTAGATCTTAAGAATAGGCCTATTACTTTAGTTTTCGTAACTTTAGAAGGAGCTAGATTCTAATATACTAAATATTTAATTACTACCTCTATTACCTTAACCTTAACCTTAACCTTAACCTCTACTACTACTAGAATAAGGTATATAGAAATCGACTAACCTCCTCTACTACTACTACTACTATTACTATTTAACCCGGGAGCTCCTTAGGTAATCCTAGCTATAAAGCTCATTAGAGAAGTAGCTAGAATCTATACTAAAGATTAGAAGTATAATAGAACTAATATAGTTTTAACTACAAACTCACTATCTTCCTTAATATCTATTAATATATAGATCTCTATAAGATATACTTATAAGAGCTTTCCCTACTATACTAAAGGGCTTAGTATAAGACTTCTTTTATAATAATAGCTTATCTTAATAAACCTATAAAGTAGCTTATATAAATATTCGTAACTTCTTCGAAGGTCCTAAATATTAATAAGAAACCTAGATAAATAAATACTACTAACTTAAATTCTACGATAACTAAGTACCCTAAAAAGTCGATATTTAAGGTTATTTAGATTCTAATTAACGAGCTATATTAACTATAGTTTAGACTTATAACTACCCTATAAAGTACTAAATTCCTATATAATAAGATTATTACTACTTACTAAGGCTCTCTAGTATACTAATATATAGTTTTAGACCCTCTATAGATCTCGGCTAGCTTATCTATAAGCTATAGTCCTCTATTACTATATATAAGAAGGAGTAATAATAGATTAATAGGAATCTACCTTCTTTACTAATCGATAATTCTATTCAAATAACTATTAGTTTAGAAACCGCCGAAACGACTACGGTTATAGTTATAGAAGCAGAAATCGTAACGACTACTATAATAGCTACTTGATTCCTATAAGCCCTCTATAGTAATAGTAATCCAAATACCCAAAGTCGTGCTTTATATATAAGAGACTAGATTACTACTCCTAGAAGTATTCGCTAGAGGAATAATAAGACGAAAAGGCTTAATTTAGAGCTAGAAACCTCTATTAGTTCAAGGCCCCAAACTCCCGAAACTTTAATAAGGAGTTTAGCTACTTATACCTATAATATATAGCTTATATAGAAGGCGAATAAGAGATATACTAGAATAGTAAGGATAATCTAGGTAATGATTTTGAGGCCCTTTTAATAGATATAATCACGATATAGACGAAGTAGAAGTAGAGGACAAATACTAATACTTAGATTCCTTCTTTACTTTTATTGAGAGTCTCTTAGCTACTTTAGACATATAACTACCTAATAACTAAGCTCTTAATATACGAACCCTAAAGTACTAATAACTATAACTAATAGCCTTATAGATAAACTTACCTCTCTTTCCTTTATATACTAGTTAATAAGTGAGAACTATACTATAGAACCTAAAGAACTACTTATAGAGGATACCTAGACCTTTATAGTAAGAGGTATATCTAGATATAGTAGTTAATACTTTTACGGAATTATAATGATACTAGAGCCTCTAAATACTAACTACTAGTCTCGATTAATTCAAGCTCTATAGTAAACTAATAATAGCGTCGCCTTAACGAGAGTACTAAAGGTTAAGTTATAGTCTACTTTAGTATAAGCTCTTCTACTTCTATTAGTTCTATAGTTATAGAAATACTAATTAAGTAAGTATAATTCTATATTATACTCTTAAAGACTCTATTCCTACTTAGCTTAGAGATATAGATAAGCTATGAGTCTACTTTAATAATCTCACTAATTATATTATTACTTCTACTAGATATCACATACCTATTATATAATATTTCGGTTACTCTTTTCTACTTTAGAATAATATATTATAAAGCCTTATTTCCGAATCCTTTACCTATAATCTATACTTCTTTATAGAGACTAAATTACGACGTCTCTATTACTAATTCGGCTATTTATTAGTTAGTAAGCTCGGAACTTACTAGAGCGAGCTAGCTATAAATTAATAAGAAGCCTTAGAATACTTACGAAATACTACGAATAATACTAGAAGAATAGAAAATCACCTAGTTAATTTAAGTTTAACCTAAGAGACGATATTAGCTTTAACCTCTCGATTATCATATATATTCTATATCCTCGGGAAGCCTATTCTCTATATTATCAACGAGGGTACTAGATATTATAGGGGCTATTAGCTCTAGAATATTAGTATTATATATACCTAGGATACCCTAAAGATATATTAGATTAATACTTATTTAGGCCCTCCTAATTAGATTATAGTAGATACTAGAAAGTAGTTCACTAGTAAGAGTTCGCTTAGCTTAGAATATAATAGGAACAAAGGTGAAAATCGTCCCTATAGAAGCTTATAACTCTATAAGAATCGTCGAATACTACTATAGGCTAGTTCATGTACTTACTTAATTATCGTAGCCGAAATTAAGGGAATTAGTAAGGAGATAGCCTTATAGATAGCCTTTAAGCTCTTAATAACACCGTAGGAATTAGTAGTATTATTCCTACCCTCCTAGTCTATAGTACCCTACCTTAATTAAGCGAGTACGACGCTCCTATACCTACTATTTCCTAATATTCAATAGCCCTAAAGAAGGCGATAACAGAGATTTAGAAGCTACAGCTAAGTATTAAGTCGAAGACACCCTAAATATATATAATAGCTCCTCTATAAATAATATCTATGAACTTATATTAATTCGGATATTCTAGTATAGTATAAGGGGAATATAGGTTAACTAGGTAGTATTAGTAGTAATAGAAGGGGAGTCGTATATACTAGCTTTACTATATAGTAATACTACCTTCCGCTTAACCTCTATAAAGCTATTCTATATAGAGATATTAAGTTAGTTCTAAGGGTCCTAAGATAATCCTAAATACTATAACGAAGGTAATAATAAAGGTAATATAGGCGTGATTCCTCCTATTATACTACTTATTCTACTAAAGCGTAGTAGAGGTAGACCCTATAAGAACCCTAATATAATAGTATTCCTATAAGACGACGACCTATATAAGGATTCCTATTAAACTAAAGTTACTAGCCTCCTTAAAAAAGGCGTATTTAAGGTTATTCCTAGATCTCAGGTACTATAAGAGGTATATATCTTAACTCTCGCTTCGTCGACGAGATAAGAATAAGGGGATAAATAGAGAGCTTAAGAAGTCAAGACTAGTTATTTAAGCCTATAATAATAGTAAGAAACATATAGTATTAATATAATCACTAATTATCTAACGAATTAGCTAGAGAGTTATCCTCTATATTATTACTATAACTATAGGAACACTAGACTATACCTATAGGATATATATAAGCTTAGTCTAGTTATTAACCTTACTAAATCACGACTTCTATATTAATCTACCTCCTAAGCTTACTAATTAACTAAATCTAGAGGCTAGTTAGTATTAAAGGTTATAAAACTACTCTATAGAGTACTAGAAGCAGAAACTACTAGTTTAAGACTTACTATTCTCACTACCTAAACGAGCTAGCTATAGAATAGTAACTTACGACCTTACTTACTCTATAGTAACTACCCCTTTAGTATCGTCGGCCTTTAGACTAATAATACTCTATTTATAGAGATATAACTTTACTAAGGTAGAGTATCTAGAGCTCTAGAGGCTAATTTCCTAGCTAAGGAGTATAAACGCCTTATAACTAACTATAATCTCAAGTTTAATAGAGGTATTATTCGCACTAATTCCACTAGTATTACCCTTATATAGGAATACTAGTATAGTAACCTCTACTAGTAATAGTTAAGAATACGACTATAACTAGTAATAAGGTATTATATATCGAAACCTCACGATTAAGGAATAATATATCGCCTAGTAAGCCTAGGAGTATATATCAGTTAACTTACTAACTAGAGGCTTCGTACGATTACTTAGTAGCCGCTTAAGCTATTAAACCTACAGAAACTAATATTAAGGCCCTTAATAAGTTATTTAATAGTAAATCGAAAATCCCTAGAGGACTATGTTTCGTGAAGCTAGATAAGGAGTCCTTATACCTAATTATCTTTATAAACGCCTCTTTATAGGAAATCGAGACCTCTCTTCTTAGATTAGATATATTCTAGTCCTAGTAATAGCTCTAGATACGCTAATACTATCTACTAGTCCTCTACGAAGTATAAGAGAATTACTAGAAGCGTCCTAGCCTCTGAACTTTATAGTATAGCCTATAGCTTTAATATAGGTATTTAGTTAAGTCTATAATTAATAAAGCCCTCGAAATCGAAGTCCTACTAGTTATCTATATAGATTCTAAGTCCCTTTACGAATACCTAGTTAAGCTAGGAACTATACGAGAAAAGCGACTTATAATCGATATAATATACCTCTACTAGGCTTACGAACGACGAGAGATTATAGAGGTTAAGTGGATTAAGGGAGAGTCGAACCTAGCTGATTCGATAACGAAATCGAAGCCTACGAATACCCTCAAATACCTACTTAATACGAATACTATATAATTAGATATAGAGGAATAAGTTAAATACGGATAAGGTAAATAGAGGGGTATATAGGTAAGAAATAGATATATTTAGAGGGAAATAGGTATATAGGATAAGAATATCGATAGGGATATATATACTAAGCGCTTAGGGATAGTCTAGTACTAGGCCGGATTAGGAAATCTATATACGAATAAGGGACACTGTTTTTCGTGCGTTTTTAGTACTTTTATATCGGTTTTTCGCGTTTTTCAAGTAGTTACTAGTATTAGTATAGTTTCCCGGAGGTTATGTGATTTATATCACATGACCTCGCTTCTTATATATAGGATATAGGACATGAGACATACGGGAAACAGGACATACTAGTACTAATTAGGCTTAGCGTATTTAGGGATCATATATTAGAACCTCGATACTATAATCCCTACTTATAGAATACAACTACTTTACTAACCTATATAATTAGTATTCCACGACTACGTGACGGTGCTATACGTTACTAGTGAACTGATAGATATATTAAAAGGACTATATTTAAGAGTATACACGTGCTCCCCGAATTCTAACTCGTCTATTATCGAATTATATAGAAATGTAATATAAGTATATTTAATTAAGTAAGTAATTAAGATAACTTATATAGTTTAAGCTTATACTTCTAAAAGAGCTCTCTGTCTCTCTTTATATAAAAGCTATACTTAAATACCTAACTCACCTTCCCTTTAACCTTCTTAGGCTTAAGCCTATACTTAGTAGTCGAAAAGCTACCTCTAATAATTAATAATATATCCTCATTCACTTATGACTACTATAACTACTCTAGATTATCGATATTAATAAAATTATCTCTATCACCTATTTTCTCTTCTTCCTTATTACTTCTAAGCTAATCCCAAAGTCGAGGTCTTCCTTTAAATTGAGTTTCGGAGCCTAAGGCTATCTATGGAGTCGTATTTAATATAGGGGAAGGTGAATAGATGAAGCCTAAGGAGGCTTGAGAATCGCTCTATAGATGTGAGTTAGTACCTCTAAGCGTCACTCTCACTAGCATACATGCTCCTTAGTATATAACTACTAGACTTGCCTGATTAAAGGATAATTGGGCTTGATGTTGCTTCCTCTTTGGGCGACTAGAAGGTGTTGCCTGTGTTGTATTCTGGCTTTTCGGAGCCTTGAAAACAGAGCTAGTATCTCCATGATTAGTACTACTTATAGAGGAGACCATACTAAGTGACGTCGTGTTAGATTCGGTTAGAGATGCTACACGTGCGGAATTCTATAGTGGAGGCATACTTTATTAATAGAATTAATCGTAATTAATCAAATAAACAAAGAACAAGCGGGGGCTGCTGAGATTTCTTAAAAAATTTGCAAAATTATCCAAGCTTAGGGCGATCAAACACGCACTAAGCCCCCTTAGGCCTAATTATATCCTCAAATCTAGGGGTTTACCAGTTCTCCAGTTCGCCCTGGACTTTTGAATATTAAGAACTGCCCTACCTGGCGTTACCAGTTCTCAGAAAAAAAGAGAACTGCCCTGGGAAAATCCAGGTAGGTAGGGCAGGGCGCGCCAGTGGCCCCACCCATTGGGAGCACTGCAGTGGTGACGGTTGTCCGCCGATCTGTCAAAGCGAACTGGGGGGAGATGATACAATCATGACTACAGAACCTGCGAAACTCGAATGAAATGTCTCAGGAGTCATCGTTGCTGGTACGAGTACCTCTGATGAGATGCTCCCAGAGCAGCAGTACTCAACGAAGAAGGGCAAGAATATCAAACTCAGACGGACGACACGAGCGAGGAAGCCAAGGAAGTTTAGTGGTGACAAGCTATAAATTGATTTGCAATGGGAATGTAAAGTAAGATAGGGATTATTTCTGTCGTTTTAAAAATGGAAATTTTGCGATCACAAGACAGAGGAACAAATGCATCACAATCCTCCAAAAGTGAGTGGGTAAACTTTCCCCCAAGATGAGACTTCCGATCCTTGTTGATCCACGCGATGTGTCAATCGTGCAATATAGTGTGTCAGTCATCGTTGATGGTGTCGTGGCCACCGAGGTGAGAGTTCGTAAGAGCATGTGGCATTGCTCATCGTACACCAAAGCGAACACGTGACTACCCCTCACCAAAACCCACACTTCACCGCTTTTTTCCCCACAAACCACCATTTTTCTTCTTTAATTATTGTGCAATTTATTATTAAAGACTCTACCTCAGATTCAGACTCAGATATCTCAAATGTCCTCTCTCCAGAGGTTCTTACGAAGCACTAGCTTAATGAGAACTAGAAAACTCCCGTTCATACTACTATCCGCTCCCTCTACTAGCAAGGGAAAAGCTATAGCTAAATCAGGGAAGCTATAGGCCTTTCTAGGTCCATAATTCAGTATATTATCAAGGCCCCTACCTCCCGTACAACGCGAAGAGGCCTCGCTACCAAGCGCCCCACTCTCAAATAAGCTAATATGAAGCGTATTTTCTGATTCGTCTCTAAGAGAAAAGTTGATGAATTAAGAGGGGATATAATAGTGTGGATTGAGAATAGAGGAGGAAACTAGCTAAGTAGACTCTGTTTCCCTATAAGGTAAGTACATATATCTAAAGTACTTCCTAATTATACTCTATTCACGACTCCCTCTTATAAGTTTAAGCTCTAGTGAAAGTAAAGTAACTTATATAACTATTTAGGCTTCTTAATAAAATATATAGTAATACTATAAAGAACTTATTTTAATCTTATATAGAAACCTTTTCCTTATATAATATAAGTAACTAAGAAATTAGCTACCGAAACTCTTACTCGTGAATTCCTCTATTCCAAATCTATATACCCTAAAACCGACTTCTATTTAGAAACCTCTCTTTATAGTAGAAATACTATATACTCCCTTCGTGTTCCTAAAGCCATAATATATATAATATAATTATATTTAGTAAGTACTAAGAATCTTATAAATAAACTTAAGAAACTTAAATATAGCTTTCTTAAGATAAATATTTTAGAAAATAGGAAGTACTTCTTCCTAATTCAAGACTAGATATCCTTCTTATAATTAGAAGAGCTTTAAATAATTACTATAATAATATTAGGGAATTAGTATTCTATTAATCTAACGAATTATATATGACTTTCCTATATTACTACTATAGCTTATAATTATAAAAGGACTTCTCTAAGTTACTTAGAGCTTCTTTCTAGCGGATTTCTTATCCTATAATATTACTATTTAACTAGGAACGAGATCCGGGTAAGAATATATACTGAGATTATAATACTCTTTATTCTTATCTTTCTAGGAATTAGAATACTCTTTAACTTCTTATTAGATTCCTTCTTGTTTTAAAACGAAATTAATAATAAGATCTATATAAAGGGAATTATTAAGAAAAGGTTTATTCGAGCTATTACGAAAATAAGTAACTAGACTTTCTTCTTTATAAGAAGAGAAAACTACTTTAATATCTTCCTCTAGAATAAAGCTTATAAATATCTTAGAAGAAGAGTATCTAAGATAGAGGATTTCTTATTAATTTATCTTAAAGAATACTTTCTCTAGATATACTTTATATTATTTAGGATTATAGGAATATTTCTTAATAACTTACTAAATAATATTATTAGCCTTCTCTACTATTCCTATTACTTTCTTTATTATAATAAGAGATATATACTAGTATTACACAGCTATAGGTATAGGATCTCTATATATAGTCTAGTATAATCGATTCGCTTAGTTAGGATCTAAGGAACTTATTCCTAGAGATCTCATACTTTACTATAGTCTTTTCTAGCTAGCTTTAAATTAACTCTTTTCTATGAGAAATACTACTCCCTACTCTGTGATCTTTACGTGTATTAGTTATAAGCCCGGCCTCGTACTAATAAGCTTCCCTTTAGTACACCACAGAGTGTATTTAAGAGCTCATTTTATTAATTCCTTTAAAAATTATATACTTCGCTCTACGTACGAGTTTCTATAGATTACTAGAACTCGACCTTAACGATTCTAACCTCAAAGCAAGTATAATAGAAGCTATAGTAAAGATCGTCGTTCTCAAGGACCGCGCCTCCTAGGTAGACTAGTTCGATACTCTCTATAGTATAGCTAGAAACGAGGGTATCTAGGAAGAGATTAACCTATTTATTAACTATATAATTAAACTAGATAACTCTCCCCTAGAACCTCCTACTACGGTAGATGAATTTATCCTTAGAGCGACTAAGGATCACTATATAAGGTATTAGATCGAAATCGAGAACTAGGATAAGGATACTCGATCTCTAGAGGAGAAGAGACTAAAGCCTATATCTCTAGAGCCTATAATATTTATCGATGTTCGAGAATATTATTTAGCGAGCCTTAAGGACTACGAGGTAAAGAAAACTAACTAGATAAATAAGTAATTACGTTATCGAGTAATTAGATAATAGCTCTATTAAATAGTTAATACTAAGATCCTCACGAATTCTACTCTAGGGCTTAAACTAAGTAAGTAGAGCTCTATTCGCGAGATCATTAAGGCACTAGCTATGAAATACGGTTCTATAGATATAGCTCAGATTACTTTAGTATATAGAGCGTATTAAGGAGTTCTACTATAAGTAAGTAGAGGAGGTATTAGCCTAAAGCACTAGTTTACTAACTAGGAGAAGGTGCTTAACTATACTAAAGCCCTTAAGATTACTAATATCGAGGGGACTCTAGTAGTAATCGAGTTCCTTATAGCGCTTTAGTAGAAAATCGCTCTTACCTAGGCGATGGAATAGCTTAGTGATCTATATAGGAAGGACGAGCTAGGGATACTAATCCTTATACTCGAGTAGTATAGCTAGGTATTTAATTAAATTATCTTAGAGAATTAGAGTACTAAGTATATTAGAGCTCTTAGAATCTATATAACGCTTAGAGGCTAAGCCTCTAGATTAGATAATAAACCTTATTTAGACGAAGATAAGCGCTTTAAGTACCCTTATAAGGGCTCGTCGAAGAAAACGTATAAGTAGGAGCTAGTTAACTACGCTATAGTAGAGATTACGATTATAGGATCTAGCTAAAGAGTACTTAGATTTAAGCCTATAGACGATTAGTTTAGAAGACTTCGAGAAATACTAATAACTAAGCGCTAGAAGGGGCTTAGGCTAAAGCTCAAGTAAAAATATAGCCTAAAACTTAATAATTTAGGGAGAGTAGTAGCTAAGCTATCCTTTAGTGCTAGTACTAAAAAGGAGCCTAAGGAATCGAACCCCGGGAGTATTAAATATCTAGGAAACTTTAATACTACTCTAGTAGATTCTATACTTATAATCTAAGAGCCTAGATAAGGTATTTATATAATACTCAATTTTTCAAGATACCTACTATTATAGAGCACTTTACTAGATAACTATAGTACTATATCCTTAGTTAATAGTAAGGAATTAATTAATCCTAGGACTTTCGTTAAGGTAAAGATTAATAATTATATAGAAGTAGAGACGATTATTATTCTAATTACTAGACGAGGTACCTATATAATTAAAAATATTATTAATAGTAATTAGGGACCTCGTATATAAGATCTAATCCTCTATAATATAGTAGTAGTCGAAGGCTTCTATATAAATATTATTTCTAAAGCTTATCTAGCTAAAAAAGATATGTGATATTATAGATATAATCTCATAATTAGACTAGGAATAAAGGAGAAGAATATTATATTAATATAACTAGAGTATAAGTTTAATTTAGTCTTCCTTAAATATAAGCTAATATCTACTTACTCTACTACTCTATTTGAAATTCCTATAAGTACTAGTAGTATTCTTATATTTCTAATACTAGAATAATTAATTAGGACTTAGTATAAGAGATCTAGGGAGTATCTTAAACTAAGGAGTAATTTAGAGGAAAAGTAGTATACGAGAGCGGGATATCTAGCTCACGAAGCTCTTTAGAAGCTCATCGAATATATAAGGAATATGAAAATATATAGTCTAACGAGACTTATATATAAGTATTATACTTAGGCGTATACTAGGTAAGTAATCTCACGAAGGCCTATTAAGAGACGATCTCCTCGACTATTCTAGAGGGTCTTATAGGACTTATTTGATTATCCGAGCGGCTATAATAGTTCGAGCTAGATTCTAATTATAAAAGACGAATTTAGTAGAAAGCTCTTTAGATACCTATTACCGAGTAAAGAGGGTATAATAGTATTTAATATAATTAGAGAGTTTAAGCTATAGGTATATAGATAGTATAATCTATTAATTACTTATATAAAGTATAATTAAGAGAAAGTAGTTATTCTAATCTAGGGAGAGTTAGCTTATTAGCTCTAGGCGAAGGAATAAGGGATAGTAATCGAGCTTTCCCCGTCGTATATATACGAGCTAAATAGAGGAGTAGAGAGGGTAAGGTAATTATAATACATATAATAACTAGATTACTAGAAAAGCTATAGCTAGAGAGCTCTATAGCCGCGATCTACCTATATAATTAAAGCCCCTCGTATATATATAACTAGAAAACACTAAATAAAGGGCTTAATTCGTGGTTTAGGAACTACTTTAAGTAGTATAATCTAGAGCTTATTATAAGAATAATAGTAGATCTTAGGCCTAACTAGAATAGAATCTATATATATAGCTCTAGGGCATATCTACTAATTAAGGACCGCGAAGTAGGGCTGAATAAGAGAATATTTAAGGTTATACTACACGGGTATATTAGATACTTAGTTAGATATATCATATCTAATATATATAAGATCTAGATCCCTGTACTTAATTAAGTAATTATTACACGTAATATGGTTTTTAACGAGAATATCCTCTATAAAAAAGAGCGTGAGAATATAGAAAGCTACTATATAGAGATTATAAAGGAGATAGTTAAACTACTCCTAGAGGATAAGATTTAGGATACTAAATTAATCTTTAAGAATAAGGGATTATAGTACGAGAGCTCTTTAAAGTAGAATAAAAAGGAGCCTAAACTAAGGGGTATAGAGTAGTTAAATTAGCTATTAGAAGAGCCTAAGAGTATATAAGTGAGCTATAACTCAGGGGTAGATAGCTTAAAAACCTTACTAGGAATAGGACTCATAACTTTATAGAGTACTCTAGAACCTAAAAGTATACTAGAACTAAGGAGTAATAGAACTAAAGGTACTAGGCTTCTAAATAGCCCTAGTATAATAGAGGATAATATAATAGAGTATACCAGAATTATTAGGGAAGTGTACTAAACTAATAAAAGCGGGAAGGATCTCTTTAGGATTAATTATAAGATCTACTAAATACTCTTATTACCGAAGTAGGAGGAACTCCTAATAAGGGAGCGAATAGCTCCCCTGAAAACAGAGAAAAGTCTATAGAAGGAGCTTAAAGCTTAATAGAAGTAGATAATAAAAGAGCGAAACCTAGACTAAAGCCTAGAAAGTAATAGTTAAAGATTATTAAGATTAGAGATATAGTATTTAGAATACGCTCGTATAAGAGAGATGATTAGAATAGTGATTTAGGTAGAGCTAATAGTAATATAGTAGTTACCGTGAGTATACTACTATACTTAATAGGAGGTTCGGAATAGAACAATTACCTAGAATCTCTTCTAGGATCTCTCTAGCCTAATTAGCTAGAGGATTATAAGAAGGGGTTCGATTATTAAACTATATATACTATAATTACGGTAGTAGTTTAGTTAAAAGCACCCCTAAAGCATAGAGCTTTAGGGAGTATAATAATAAGAAAACTCTAAATTAGTGATCTCTCAAAGCCTCTAAAGACGTGAAAGGATCTAGAAAAATACCTATATAGAGAGCACTTCGTAGTAGATACGAAACTAGAAATAAATAACCTCTAAGCTCGTAAATACTAGAGGATTATTCCTATTAATGAAGTAAGCTTACTACTAATTCCCTTGAAATAAGTATTTACGTATAAGACAGATTTAGATAAGTATATTACCTACTACTACTTAAGGCTAGTCATATATAGAGATCTTTAGGAGGATACTTTAGTCTTATCTATATATACCGCTATACTTATAGTAAGGTCTTTTAGGGTAGCTAGTATAATCGTAGCTTATTTTAATCTAGAAATGAAGTAGTTCAATATAATAAATATATTTATTAATATAGAGCATGATTCTAATAGACCTAAAGTAGTAGTTAAGCTACTAGACGGTTTTAAGTAGCTTAGATATATAGTAGAGGTGAAATGAGCTCTATATAGGCTTAGGGACTCACCTGTTTTATAGTATAAACACTAGACTTATACTCTTAAGAGAATCGGCCTCTCTTAGCTTAATAAAGAGCCCTATATATATGTAGACGTAGATTATAAGGTCTTTGTTATTTTCTATATAAATGACTTTTAAGTGCTCTATTATAAGGATAACGAAGCGTGTACTAAATCGATAATTACTCGAATTAAGGAAGTTTACGAGCTTTATAATATATAGGATATAGAGTAGTTTCTAGGAGTTCGAGTAATTAGGGACTATAAAGCTAGAAAGCTCTAGCTAGTTCATAACACGTATATCGAGAAGATTACTAAAAGGTTTAATATAGTAGATAGGAAGTACCCTAGTACTCCTTTACCTAGAATCGAGCTACGGAAATACACTAGTTAAGCTTATCTATATTAAATCAAGGTATATTAAGAGAAGGTGAGATTAGTACTCTATATAGCGATTATAATTAGGCTAGACATAGCTTTTATAACTATAGTACTCTCTTAATTTCTCACGAACCTAGCTCTAGAGTACTTTATAGCTATAGACTAAGCTCTTAGATATCTATTTAGAACTAGGTTTTTAGTTATTTAGTATAATAGAGAGTATAGAGAGATATAATTATAGATTGCGTCTAATTTATTATATATAGATAATCCTAATATATATTAATTAAGCTATAGCTATGTGATTTCCTTATTCGGTAGGCTTATTATATAGAAAGCCGCTCGCTAGAATATAGTAATAACTTCTTTAACTAAATCGGAAATACTTAGAGTCGCTTATATAGTAAAGGAGACTATAGCTCTATAGAGGCTATTTAAGGATCTATACTTAAATCTTAGAGAGCTCTAGACGATATTTTGTGATAATTAATAGACTATTTAACTAATTATAGGGTAGAATGAGAGGATTACTATAAAGCTCTATTATATCGATATCTAGAATATATAGCTATATTAAGAGTATAGTAAAGGCGTATTTAAGATTATATACCTGGAAATAAGTAGTATACTAGTAGATAAACTCACGAAAAATCTACCTTGCTATAAGTTCGAGAGCTTTAGGGGTTTATTAAACCTTTAGGATATTAGAGTAAAGATTGAAATAATTAATTAATGAGAATTGAGGCTTTCTTTTATACCTTTCATTTATAGAATCTAAAAAATAATAGAGTATAAAGCTAGAGGGGAAGAGATCTAAAGACGCTTAACGATAGTATTAACGAGCTTATATAAAATGCCCTTTACTTAATTAGACTATTCCTTAAGGCTCTCCTTAACCGCTTTACCCTTACCTTTACCTTTACCTTTACCTTTACCTTTAGTAATAGCAGGGATCTCTTTATCCTTAGAACCGAGCTCCTAATCTATACTCTTATTATTATTCAAGCCCTTCTTATTAGCTTTAGTGATCTCAAGTATAGTATAGATAGAGTACCTAAGATGAGAGATATACTCTAAGAGATTAGAATTAGAAGTACTAATAAAGGGGGAAAAGAGCTTACCTTCTTAGTAGTAGATTTATTAGTATATTTAACGAGAAAGAGCTATATAATAGGGATATAGGAGAGTGGAATAGGAATATAAGAATAACTAGAAGCGTACTTCTAGTAACGAGTACCTTTACTAATAGTATTATAGTAAGTACTATTACTCTTTCCCTTAAGAGCAGAGGACACTATTTTAAGTTAGTTGAGCTTTGGAATAGCGTATAGTACTTATAATAACTAAGGTAAGGAACCTCTCGAACCGGACTATAAGTAGGACAAGGAGTTCTTGATTTTACTTCACCTTTAATAGGAGCCTTAGGTAGAGGAGTACTAGGAGCGCTGGGCGACTTAGTGAACTATAGAATATAAGCTATATATCTATAGATTAAGAGATCTACTTATAGTAGACTTACGAGCTATATTACTATACTATAAACTTAGTAAAAATCGCGAAAAGTATATCTAAAATACTATACCTAAGATCTTTGAACTCTCTTTACTAAGGGAGGGGGTTAGGTTAATGATCCACACGTATAAGCTATATTTATAATAATTAGAAACGTTAGAAAAGAGCTCTATAAGCGTATAGTAGAGTTCGTATTAATATAGAAGCTATAAAGTAGTAGAATAAGGCTCCTTTTATACCTATTCCCGGGAAACTAGTTAATCTAGGGAAGCGACTACGCTAGTCCTAATTCGGATACAGCTCTCAAAATCGTCGAAAATTCCGAAAAGTCGTTAATTATCGTATTTTTAGATGATTTTTCAGGTGATTTTACGAAAAATCGACTATTCTAATTAGGAAAGCACTAAAATTATACTTTCCTAGGGGGTGTATTATATAGCTATAGGTATAGGATCTCTGTATATAGTCTAGTATAATTAGTTCGCTTAGTTAGGATCTAAGGAACTTATTCTTAGAGATCTCACGCTTTACTATAATCTTTTCTAGCCAGCTTTAAATTAACTCTTTTCTATGAGAAATACTACTCCCTACTCTGCGATCTTTACGTATATTAACTAAGTAATTCCTCTTAACTTCGAAAACTCCTTTACTTACTTTCTAAAATATATACTAGAATCTATATAAATCCTAATAGGACGACTATATATTCTAAAGATTCTTAATAGTAATTTCTTAATAGTAGTAGAATCTGAGCTACTATAGAGATCTCCTTAGGTATATTATAAAAGTAATTAATAACTAAGAGGATATATTACTTCTCTTTACTAGCTCTAGGAAATAGACTTATAAAGTTAATCCTTAGGAGTTCTATAATAGTAGTAATTATAACTTATATTAATATTTAAGTTCTAATAACTATTCCGTGTTTTATATATCTTAGGATACCTAAGATATAATCCTTTATATCCTTTACTATTCTTAGCTAGAAGTATAGTTTTAATTAATATAAAGTAATTCCTAGAGTAAAGTATTTACTATTATTATACGCTTTAACGAGAATTATTAATACTTTAGTTTCTATTATATAGTGTTTTAGTCTTCTTTAATAATCGAAATATAGAATTCTATTTTGAACTTTATATCTATTATATTATCGAATAAATACTATATATTAAACCTTTATATAATACTAAGTAAGAATAGTACTTATAGATATATAGTCTATTACTTCCTAGTACTATAAGGATTTTATAAATTATTTATTAATATATATAATTGCTCTAAAATAGGATTCGAGATCACGACTACTCCCTTTTATATATAGAGTAACCTCGCAGAAAAGCTTTAGATAAGTGAAATAAAAACTCGAATAGATCCCTTTTACTTACTTAACTATCTCTATAAATTCCTATAAGTTTA
>JAJTUR010000316.1:0-23650 GCA_021399475.1 Hyaloscypha finlandica
ACCTTCTATTAAGAAGGAGCTATATTCTTATTTATATAATTATATATAGAATCTAGTAATATAAAAGTAATAAAAGACTATAGGATATTACTAGGTATTTAAAATTAAGTCTAATAGGTACTATAAATTAAGGCTTATAGTATAGGGATATACTTAATTATATAGTATAGACTACTTTAAAACCTTTACTCTAGTAGCTAAGCTTTCTATTATTCGTATCTTATTAGCCCTAGTAGCTAAATATAGGCTCTATATCTATTAGATAAACGTCTAAATAACCTTCTTATATAGTAATCTAGAAGAGGAGTACTATATAGAATAACTACCTGGTTTTATTAAAGGAATGAACTATATTTGCTATTTATAGAAGAGTATTTATAGCCTAAAATAAGCCTCTAGGGTCTAGAATCAAGTAATTAATAGTTTTTTAATACTATTAGTTTCCTGAGATTACTTAGTAGTATATATAAAGATTATAGAGTAGGGAGTAGTATTTCTTATAGAAAAGAGTTAATTTAAAGCTAGCTAAAAAAGACTCTAGTAAAGTATAAGATCTCTAAGAATAAGTACTTTAGATCCTAACTAAGTGAACCGATTATACTAGACTATATATAGAGATCCCATACCTATAGCTATATAATACATCCCTTAAGAAAGTACGATTTTAGTGCTTTCTTAATTAGAATAATTAATTTTTCGTAAAATTACTTAAAAAATCGTCCGAAAATACAATAATTAACGATTTTTCGGAATTTTCGACGATTTTAAGAGCTGTATCCGAATTAGGACTAGCGCGGTCGCTTCCCTAGATTAACTAGTTTCCCGGGAATAGGTATAAAAAGAGCCTTATTCTATTACTTTATAGCTTCTATATTAATATGAACTTTATTATACTTTTATAGAGCTCTTTTCTAATACTTCTAATTATTACAAATATAGCTCATATACGTGAATTATTTACCTAACCCCCTCCCTTAGCGAAGAGAGTTTAAAGATCTTAGGTATAATATTCTAGACACGCTTTTCGCGATTTTTACTAACTTTATAGTATAGTAATATAGCTCGTAAGTCTACTATAAGTAGATCTCTTAATCTATAGATATATAGCTTATATTCTATAGTTCACTAAGTCCCCTAGCGCTCCTAGTACTCTATTACTTAAGTCCCTTAGTAAAGGTAAAGTAAAATCAAGAACTCCTCGTCTTACTCGTAGTCTAGTTCAAGAGGTTCCTTACCTTAGTTACTATAAGTACTATATATTATTCTAAAGCTCGTCTAACTTAATATAGTATCCTTTGCTCTTAAGGGAAAGAGTAACGGAACCTACTATAATATTATTAGTAAAGGTACTCGTTACTAGAAGTATACTTCTAGTTATTCTTATATTCCTATTCCGCTCTCTTATATCCCTATTATATAGCTCTTTCTCGTTAAATATACTAATAAAGGTACTTTTACTAAGGTAAGCTCTTTTCTCCTTTATTAGTACTACTAATTCTAATCTCTTAGAGCGTCTCTCTTATCTTAGGTACTCTATTTACACTATACTTAAGATTACTAAAACTAATAAGGAGGGCTTAAATAATAATAAGGATATAGATTAGGAGCTCGGTTCTAAGGATAAAGAGATCTCTACTATTACTAAAGGCAAAGGTAAAGGTAAGGATAAAGTAGTTAAGGAGAGTCTTAAGGAATAATCTAATTAAGTAAAGAGCCTTTTATATAAGTTTATTAATACTATTATTAAGCGTCTTTAGATTTCTTCCCTCTAGCTTTATACTCTATTATTTATTAGATTCTATAAATAAAAGATATAAAGAAAGCCTTAATTCTTAT
Organism: Hyaloscypha finlandica; assembly: GCA_021399475.1. NCBI lineage: Eukaryota > Fungi > Ascomycota > Leotiomycetes > Helotiales > Hyaloscyphaceae > Hyaloscypha > Hyaloscypha finlandica. The sequence goes on from JAJTUR010000316.1 coordinate 1,837, forward strand.
TAATTAATTGTTTTAATCTTTACTCTAATATCCTAAAGGTTTAGTAAAGCCTTAAAGCTCTCGAACTTATAGCGAGGTAGATTTTTCGTGAGTCCGTCTACTAGTATATTACTCGTTTCTAGGTATATAATCTAAAATACACCTTTACTATACTCTTAATATAGCTATATATTCTAAATATTAATATAATAGAGCTTTATAGTAATCCTCTCATTCTACCCTATAATTAGTTAAATAGTTTATTAGTTATTATAAAATATTATCTAGAGCTCTCTAAAATCTAAGTATAATCCTAAATAGCCTCTATAGAGCTATAGTTTCTTTACTATATAAGTAACTCCGAGTATTTCTAATTTAGTTAAAGAGATTATTACTATATTCTAGTGAGTAGCTTTCTATATTATAAGCTTACTAAATAAGGAAATAACATAGCTATAGCTTAATTAATATATATTAGGATTATCTATATATAATAAATCTAATATAATTTATAATTATATCTCTTTATACTCTCTATTATACTAAATAGCTAAAAACCTAGTCCTAAATAGATACTTAAGAGCCTAGTCTATAGTTATAAAGTACTCTAGAGCTGGGTTCATGAGAAATTAAGAGAGTACTATAGTTATAAAAGCTATATCTAGCCTAATTATAATTACTATATAAAGTAGTAATCTCACCTTCTCTTAATACACCTTAATTTAATATAATGAGCTTAACTAGTGTGTTTCCGTAGCTCGATTCTAGGTAAAGGAGTACTAGGATACTTCTTATTTACTATATTAAACCTTTTAATAATCTTCTTAATATATGTATTATAAACTAGCTAGAGCTTTCTAGCTTTATAGTCCCTAATTACTCGAACTCCTAAAAACTACTCTATATCCGTATATTATAAAGCTTATAAAGCTCCTTAATTCGAGTAATTATCGATTTAGTATATACTTCGTTATTCTTATAGTAGAGTACTTAAAAGTTATCTATATAGAAAATAATAAAGACCTTATAATCTGCGTCTACGTATATATAGGGCTCTTTATTAAGCTAAGAGAGGCTAATTCTCTTAAGAGTATTAGTCTAGTGCTTATACTATAAAGCAAGTGAGTCCTTAAGCTTATATAAGGCTTATTCTACTTCTATTATATATCTAAGCTACTACTTTAGACTTATTAGAATTATACTCTATATTAATAAATGTATTTACTATATTAAACTACTTTATTTCTAGATTAAAATAAGCTATAATTATATTAGCTACTTTAAAAGACCTCGCTATAAGCGTAGTAGTATATATAGATAAGATTAAAGTATTCTCAAAGATTTCTATATATTACTAGCCTTAAGTAGTATTAAGTAATATACTTATCTAAATCTATCTTATATATAAATACTTATTTTAAGGGAATTAGTAGCGAGCTCACTTTATTAATAGGAATAATCCTCTAGTATTTATAAGCTTAGAGGTTATTTATTTCTAGCTTTATATCTATTATAAAGTACTCTTTATAAGGGTATTTCTCTAGATCCTTCTATGTCTTTAGAGGCTTCGAGAGATTACTAATATAGAGTTTTCTCATTATTATACTCCCTAGAGCTCTATACTCTAGAGGTGCTTTTAACTAAACTACTACTATAATTATAATATATATAGTTTAATAATTGAACCCTTTCTTATAATCTTCTAGCTAATTAAACTAGAGAGATCCTAGAAGAGATTCTAAGTAATTGTCTTATTCTAAACCTCTTATTAAATATAGTAGTATACTTACGGCGGCTACTATACTACTACTAGCTTTACCTAAATTACTATTCTAATTATCTCTCTTATATAAATGTATTCCAAATACTATATCTCTAGTCTTAATAATCTTTAGCTATTACTTTCTAGGCTTTAGTCTAGGTTTCGCTCTTTTATTATTTACTTTAGTTAACTTTAAGCTCCTTCTATAGACGTTTCTCTCTTTTTAGAGGAACTATTCGCTCCTTATTAGGAGTTCCTCTTACTTTAGTAATAGGAGTATTTAGTAGATCTTGTAATTAATTCTAAGGAGATCCTTCCCTACTTTTATTAGTTTAGTACACTTCTCTAATAGTTCTAGTATACTCTATTATATTATCCTCTATTATACTAGGGTTATTTAGAAGCCTAGTATCTTTAATTCCACTATTCCTTAGCTCTAGTATACTTTTAGGTTTCGGAGTACTCTATAAAGTTATAAGTCTTATTCCTAGTAAAGTTTCCGAGCTATCTACCCCTGAGTTATAGCTTACTTATATACTTTAGGCTCTTCTAATAATTAATTTAACTACTCTAAACCCACTAGTTTAGGCTCCTTTTTAGTTTACTCTAAAGAGCTCTTATACTATAATCCTTTATTCTTAAAGATTAATTTAGTATCTTAAATCTTATCCTCTAGGAGTAGTTTAACTATCTCTTTTATAATCCCTATATAGTAGCCTTTTATATTCTTATACTCTTTTTTATAGAGGATATTCTCGTTAAATACTATATTACATATAATAATTACTTAATTAAGCACGGGGATCTAGATCTTATATATATTAGATATAATATATCTAACTAAGTATCTAATATACCCGCGCGGTATAACCTTAAATACTCTCTTATTCCGCCCTACTTTATAGTCCTTAATTAGTAGATACGCCCTAGAGCTATATATATAGATCCTATTCTAGTTAGGCTTAAGATCTACTATTATTCTCGTAATAAGCTTTAGGTTATATTACTTAAAGTAGTTCTAGAACTATAAATCGAGCTCTTTATTTAGTATTTTCTAGTTATATATATATAAAGGGCTTCGATTATATAAGTAAATCGCGGCTATAGAGCTCTCTAGCTATAGCTTTTCTAGTAATCTAGCTATTATATATATTATAATCGCCTTATTAATAATCTCTTACTTTACCCTCTTTACTCCTTTATTTAACTCATATATATATAACAGGGAAAGCTCGATTACTATCCCTTATTCTTTTACTTAAAGCTAATAAGCTAACTCTCTCTAGATTAGAATAATTACCTTCTCTTAATTATGCTTTATATAAGTAATTAATAGATTATATTATCTATATACTTATAGCTCGAACTCTCTAATAGTATTAAATACTCTTATATCCTCTTTACTTAGTAATAAGTATCTAAAGAGCTTTCTACTAAATTCGTCTTTTATAATTAGAATTTAGCTTAAACTATTATAGTTACTTAGATAATTAAATAGGTCCTATAAGACCTTCTAGAATAATTAAGGAGATTATCTCTTAATAAGCTTATATGAGATTACTTACCTAGTATATACCTAAGTGTAATACTTATAGGTAAGTCTCGTTAAGCTATATATTTTCATGTTCCTTATATATTTAATAAGCTTCTAAAGAGCTTTATAAGCTAGATGTCTTACTCTCATATACTACTTTTCCTCTAAATTACTCCTTAGCTTAAGATACTCCCTAGATCTCTTATACTAAGTCCTAATTAATTATTCTAGTATTAGAAATATGAGAATACTACTAGTACTTATAGGAATTTCGATTAGAGTAGTAGAGTAAGTAGATATTAGCTTATATTTAAGGAAGACTAAATTGAACTTATACTCTAGTTATATTAATATAATATTCTTCTCCTTTATTCCTAATCTAATTATAAGATTATATCTATAATACCACGTATACTTTTTAGTTAAACGAGCTTTAGAAATAATATTTATATAAAAGCCTTTAACTACTACTATATTATAGAGGATTAGATCTTAAGTACGAGGCCTCTAATCACTATTAATAATATTTTTAATTATATAGGTACCTCGTTTAGTGATTAGAATAATAGTTGTCCTTACTTCTATATAATTATTAATCTTTACCTTAATAAAGGTTCTAGGATTAATTAATTCCTTACTATTAACTAGGTATATAGTATTATAGTTATTTAGTAAAGTGCTCTATAATAGTAGGTGTCTTGAAAAATCGAGTATTATATAAATACCTTATCTAGGCTCTTGGATTATAAGTATAGGATTTACTAGAGCGGTATTAAAGTTTCCTAGATATTTAATACTCCCGGAGTTCGATTCCTTAGGCTCCTTCTTAGTACTAGTATTAGAGGATAGCTTAGCTACTACTCTCCCTGAATTATTAAGTTTTAGGCTATATTTTTGCTTGAGCTTTAGCCTAAGCCTCTTCTAGTACTTAGTTATTAGTATTTCCCGAAGTCTTTTAAGCTAATTATCTATAGGCTTAAATCTAAGCACTCTTTAGCTAGATCCTATAATCGTAATATCTACTATAGTATAGTTAACTAGCTCTCACTTATATATTTTCTTTAATAAGCCCTTATAGGAGTACTTAAAGCGCTTGTCTTTATCTAAATAAGGTTTATTATCTAAGCTAGAGGCTTAGCCTCCGAGTATTATATAGATTCTAAGAGCTCTAGTATACTTAGTACTCTAATTCTCTAAGATAATTTAATTAAACACCTAGCTATACTACTCAAATATAAGGATTAGTATCCCTAGCTCGTTTTTCCTATATAGATTACTAAGCTATTCCGTTACCTAGGTAGGTGCGATTTTCTACTATAGCGCTATAAGGAACTTAATTACTACTAGAGTCCCCTCAATATTAGTAATCTTAAGGGCTTTAGTATAGTTAAGTACCTTTTTCTAGTTAGTAAACTAGTGCTTTAGACTAATACCTCCTCTACTTACTTATAGTAAAACTCCTTAATATACTCTATATACTAAAGTAATCTAAGCTATATCTATAGAGCCGTATTTCATAGCTAGTATCTTAATAATCTCGCGAATAGAGCTTTATTTACTTGATTTAAGCCCTAAGGTAGAATTCGTAAGGATCTTAGTATTAACTATTTAATGGAGCTATTATCTAATTACTTAATAGCGTGATTACTTATTTATCTAGTTAGTTTTCTTTACCTTATAGTCTCTAAGGCTCACTAAATAGTATTCTCGAACATCGACGAACGTTATAGGCTCTAGAGATATAAGCTTTAGTCCCTTCTCCTCTAGAGATCGAGTATCCTTATCCTAGTTCTCGATTTTGATCTAATACCTTATATAGTAATCCTTAGTTACCCTAAGGATAAGCTCGTCTACTATAATAGGAGGATCCGGGGGCGAGTTATCTAGCTCGATTATATAATCAACGAATAAGTTAATCTCTTCCTAGATACCCTCGTTTCTAGCTATACTATAGAGAGCGTTAAACTAGTCTACCTAAGAGGTATAGTCCTTAAGAATAACGATCTTTACTATAGCTTCTATTATACTTACTTTAAGGTTAGAATTATTAAGGTCAAGTTCTAGTAATCTATAGAAACTCGTATATAGAGCGAAGTATATAATTTTCAAAGGAATTAATAAAATAAGCTCTTAAATACACTTTGCGGCGTACTAAAGAGAAGCTTATTAGTACGAGGCCGGGCTCATAACTAGTGTATATAAAGATTATAGAGTAGGGAGTAGTATTTCTTATAGAAAAGAGTTAATTTAAAGCTAGCTAAAAAAGACTCTAGTGAAGCGTGAGATCTCTAGGAATAAGTTCCTTAGATCCTAACTAAGCGAACTAATTGCACTAGACTATATATAGAGATCCTATACCTATAACTATATAATACTTAGTAATCTAGCCCTATATATATTTCATATATATAAAGTTAATTAGCTACTACTTTTAATTACTATTTATATTAATAATATAATTATTATTAATAAAAGCATAGCTGAAATCGACTAAATTAAGGATAAACTCTATTAGAAATTTAATATAACTAATCTAGGAGAAATTAAGACGCTCCTAGGTATAGAAATTATATAATTTCAGGATAGCTTAGTGTTTTTATACTAAGATTAGTATCTTATAAACCTGCTTTAGAGGTATTATATAGAGGGCTTAACTCTTATATCTATACTAATAGTATATACTATATTACCTAAAGGAGAGGATATTAATATTACTAAATATTAGAGTTATACTAGATTACTTATATAGTTATCCCTAGTAACTAGACCTGATTTTTGCTATACTACTAGGTATTTAGAACGATTTAATTTATGCTCTAAAGCCTCTTATAGTACTATATAGAAGTGTATTATATAATATATTAAGGGATTACTTAATATAAGTATTCTATATAATACTACTTCTAAGGAAGGACTTATTAGGTATTTAGATACTAACTATAAAGGCGATTTATAGGACTATAAATCGACTTCTGGTATAGTATTTACCTTCTTTAGTAAAGTAATTAGCTAGGCTAGTACAAAGCAGAAAATAGTAGTAACTACTACTATTAAAGCAGAGTATATCGCCCTTACTCCGGTAGTCAAAGAAGCCTTATAGCTAAAGTAATTATTTAAGGAATTATCGATTCCTATAGGAATAATTAACCTAAAAATAGACGCTTAGGGAGCTCTTAATTTAGCTATAAACACGCGATTTTCTCAGAAAACCAAGCATATTAATATTAGACACTATTTTATTAGAGATTACATTAATACCATGAATATTAAGCTCAAGTATATTCCTACTATAGAAATAATAGCTAACTATAAGGAGGAGGCGTGTTAAATTAGTTAGTTTAGGCTATCTATTCCTTCCACCAAGGTTTAACTACTAGTTAGTTCATTCTATTATTAGAATATGCTTATATATAGTCGTACTAATTACTTAATTAGTATTTCTATTCAATTACGTTCATTAAACCTACATTCAGGAATTAGTGTAGTAATCGTATTCCCACCAGAATGCGGGGTAAATCACATGGTGCGCTGGGAATCAGGAATATAGCTATGAAAGTCATTCCCTTAGTTTTTAGGGTGGTACACTCCTGTAATTAGCCATTCTACAGATTATCAACTCTCAATATATCGATTTCCACTATATAAATCGATTCTTAGTTCAACAAATAGCTTCGCCATAAACAAGAACAACACCAAGACCTAAGGCGTTAATAAAGATCATCTAACGGCCAGTGTGCCCCTCCCGCGTCCCCCTAATTTAGACCTAGGGCGGCTACGAGTATTGTTTTAAACCTCCGTAATAGTTAGTGCTACCACATTAATAACCCTGCAACAAGGGATTTCGTTTTCTCGTTGGAATATCTCTCTTTTTATTCCCAATCGCGTCGCCTTGCCTGTTCTTCGTTTCCATCTACGTATCCTTGCTTTAAAGTGCGTGAACAACATAATCCATTAGGTACGTAATGAAGGTATTCCCGATTCTCTTTATCGCATCATTTAGTCCCCACTCCATCCGCCATATCTCTCTGTATTGATGCCCCCGTACAGAGTCTGTTTGATATTTAATGAGGTGCCCAATGTACTGATGCCAAATTGAGGCCCAAGGCTGGCGGTCGACGGGTTCGTGGTCCGTGGCATTGTAAGATTGGTCGATCTACCCCGCTAAAGACACGTTGCGTGCTCTAAAATCTGCAGCAAAGTGCAAGTTTGGAGCCTCGTGCTGACCGAAAATTGAGGATTGACAGGGTTCCATGCCCAACCATCCTAGGCATCAAAAACAGGGCTGACTGACGATAAACGATTTTAAATATAGTATTGTCTATCTAGTCACCAAATCACCCTGAACTGCTACTTAAAAGGCTGAGGGACGTCCTGTTTATTCCAGCTCTTTACATTATTCCCTTCCGCATTTTTACACGCCTGTCAGCTGCGTCCATACTTATACATAAGGTAGATCATCATCATCTAACCGTCGTATATAACAAATCATCACAGTGTTTCTTCCCAGCTATTAGTAACGCAGAGATGGCTGCCTCATCATCTAAGGCTTCGGCGTCAGTGATGCCAACAATCACCCAAATCACCCACAACAAAGATGCTCGCTACATGTAGGTCTTAAATATTCCGTCAGGCTTGGGTTGATAAGTGTCTGATATAACTATGACATGATCTTTAGGGTCTATGCCATACATGGCTTGAATAGCTCGACAGAGACGTGGACATGGGCGCCACCCTCTAAATCATCCAAATCCTCTGCCCAATCCTTTTGCTGGCTCGATCATCTGTCTGCTTGGTTGACAGACAATGGAAATACAGGAGAGGAAGTCAACATTAGTCTGATACGGTGGAATACGTCAATCTTTTCAACCGCAAACATCAGTACAAGCATTCAAGACACTCTCAGACCTCTCGCAAAAAGTATAGTTTATACCCAGAAGAATAACGTGAGCACCTGGGATTGAACACCTCTCCTCGATTACACTTGCTTAAACTGTGGATATAGCCCGGCTTTACGCAACCGAGTGTCATCTTTATTGGTCACAGCATGGGTGGCATTCTAGCCAGAGCGGTCAGTCTCGAGGATCTTCCTGGAAATATTAGCTGACAACACTAACTCACTATTTCTCATAAAGTTATTGGGTTTTATGTACTTAGAGATCGGTGCGCCAAATTTTGATGGACGGCCGCGTGGCGTCGATGAATACACACGATTCTACGATGACTTCCTGCGGGCGACTAAGGGAGTCATCTTGTTAGCCTCCCCTTCCGAAGGCTCAATCTACACGTTCGTGAAATATTTCACAGCTGCCGCCTCCAGCATAGGCGGAGGCCTCTCTGTACTCATCAATTCAGCCCATATAAAGGCCCTGAAGAAATCTGCTCCCGAAGTCAAGCATATTATTCAAACATTTGATAATTATTGTTGGTGGTATCGGGGAGAGCTGGGTCAACAGTTGAAGGTGGCAGCCCTTAGAGAGACTAAGGGAATCATGAAAACTCCTATGGTACGTCATTAATATAGGTTTTTATACATTTACTTTTGTCATTGCACGATATCTTGCGACTAATTCCGCTTTAGGTTGTATCCCTAGCATCTGCCGACATTCCGACGTCCACAAAAACATGGGTTAACCACAGAACGATCAACTTAGAAGGTCTAGATCACCTTCATGTAACGAATTTTAAAACTATGCAAGATGCGAATCTACGTTTGATCTTGGATCAATTTCTATGGATACAGGGACATTGATAGTAGGAGATGTCAATTGCTGCTTGAGACAGAGGAGGAAAGGGGATGTACGAAGGCGCACCGATTTGAAATCCGTCCATTTTCGCCTAAGGCAAGGAACACCAAAATCTCTAGTTTTTGAAAATTCCGCATTGTAGCACTACCAAGTCCGAATACTTTAAATTAGGTTTTATATAATAGAAAAGAAGTCAAAGTATCTTTTGTTATGGTTTCGTGATTCTGAACTTTTAGGGAGTTTTATTAAGATTTTTTAAAGGTGAGGGAATGATTTTCAAAACTCTCGCTTAGCGAAACGGACGGTTTTCAACTCGGCGCGCCTTCGTACAGATAGCGGGGTATTTCGTCCAGATGTCCCAACCATGGATAACTTCCCAACCTGCCCCCGTCGCAGATCGAACATCGTCAGTCCCACGACCCCGACCTTCTTGTCGCTCCCCGAGGCGTCGCCGCCCACGAAGCCAGTCGTGTACCCGCCTGTCCCGACCATGAGGACGTTCAATGGCTTCGAGGGTGCCTGTTCCGCCGCTTTGGGGGCGCTGGATGCGGGGTGGAGGGGTATGGCGTCCATCTTGGTCTATTCTGAAGCTGTGCTGTCGTCTGCGGTCTAGCCCGTGTCAATTGAGATGCGAAGAGGGAGAGGGAGGAGAGTCGAGATGTATGTTTCAATCATGGTGAGGTCAGGCGGATATGTGGTGGTGGGTGAAGGTCTGTGGCAGAACTCAGTTCCTGGTTCTGACGGGAGTTCAAGGGGCTTGTTGCTGCTGGCGGAGGAAATTGAGGGGCAACGCTGGCGGGGCCCCCGCTGTCAAATAATACGTTGCCTAAGCTTAGTGCAGAACGAAGCGAGGATGGAGAAAGGCGAAAAGTGGCGGAGGTGGGTGGGAGAGGGAGGGGGAGGGGGAGTATTGTTGTTTCCTTTTGCTGGCCTCTGCTAAAAGGGGGAATTTGCGGAACGTCAATTCAATATCAGCGCTTCTTCACGCAACATGAGCAGTGTGTCAAATGAATAGAGTAGAATAGAATAACGGCCGTTACTCTTATTCTATTCAAGCTAAAAACCCGTTATTCTTATTTTATTCATATATTATTCGAGTTATTCATGAATAACTTGAATAACGCACGTGATCTGTGCACGTGATTAAGCTAGCCTAATCAGGTAAGGCTTGGGGGGCCGTACCTAGCGTCACCTAGCGCCATCTCGCTACCCAATCAGGTAGTAGTAGCGCTTAGTAAGCGAATCGAACTTCAGTAATACTTCTAGAACTATCGTGAATTACGATTATATTAAATTACTAATATAAGAGATAGAAATTAGAAATCAAAGGACTAGAACCTTTGAGCTAAGGCAAATCTTTGTAATTAGAAGAATTATAAAGCAGACTTTAGAATATTAGAACTTTCTATAAGAATACGCCTTTTTCCTTGATTTCATTTCTCTCTTATACTTTAATTCTTTATAAAAAAAATTAACTATTACTCTTACTATATTACTTTATATTACACATATCCTTATATATACTTTATATACTCGAAAAAAAAGAGAAAAATAAAGATTTTAAGTAGGATAATTAATTTATTATTATAGAAAATTAGTATTTAAGTAGCCTTATATAAGTTCTAGCTTAGCTTATATAAGGCTACTTAATATATACCTTAGTTCTTTTTTTTAATTTAAATATATACTAATTTATTATAATTACGTGACTTTCACGTAGTTATTTATAGTTATTTAAGTTATTTATAAATAATTATTCTATTCTTATAAGAGATTTATAGTAGTATAAAAATAATCTATTTATTCTATGGGATTCTAGTTCGAGTATACGTTAATTACATTAGTATCTACATCTATTACTTATTAATTCATAGTAGATATAAGTTATATACCTATAGAAATACTATCCCTAAGAGTTTTATATATCCTCATATAATAAAGAACTAAGGAAAACGGATATAATAGAGCTAATAAAGAGAAAGGAAAATAGGTATAATAGGGTAGTTAAAGACAAAGGAAATAAAGGAAATAATATGAATTCACTTATAGAATAACTGCTAGGGCTACGTAATTCCACCTAGTTCTACCGAGACTATTATAGAAGCCTATTGTATTAAGAGTATACTAGTTAAGAAGGCGACGTTAATAGTATTAGTAGGTATAGACTAATAATGAAGGAAATATATATATATGAAAAACACTATAATAGTATTAGAAAATTAGAGGTAGAGGAGAGAGGAAGAAACCATCTCGTATTTATAAAAGAACGAATTTGTGACGAGATAATTATAAGTATTATAGAAGTAATATAATAGAGAGGTATCTCGTATCTATATAAATGGATTTATAACAAGAAATGATATAGAAGTAGACGTGATTAATACTTAGATTTCTTAGTTAATATACCTTTATAGTAATCTAAGATTATTTATACCTTATTAATTATTAATAATATATTAATAGATAACTCTTTATAGTAGTACTTCTTCGAAGACAATAATAGCTTAGGTATAGCAGGCTCTAAGTCTAAAGTAGAAGATAATATTATTAATAATAAATTAGATATAATTATCTTCTCCTTCTTTATCTTCCCTATATACTTATAGTACTTCTTTTCGAATTTTATAACTTTATACTTCTAGTATATTATAAATTCACTACTTATATATATTTTAAGCTTATATAAATTATCTAGTTATAGAGATACGCTAGCCTTTATTACGTCTAATATATATTAATATACCTTACTTCGCGATAGTATAACTAACTAGCTTTACTTAAGTAGTGTCTTAATAGGGGCTATATTAGAATTATTATTAGATTACGTGAACTTCTTTCTCAGAGAGTATTATATATTTATATTAACTAGAGACTTATTATACTTCTTCTTCTTATTAACTAGGGATTCCTTATACTTAGTAGCCTTTCCCTTCTTCTTAGTATTAGATCCCTTATATTTATCCTCTCGCTTAGTAGCCTTTCCCTTATCTTTCTTCTTCGCCTTATAAGGAATATCCTCCTTATTAAAGGATATAACGAGATTCTAATAAAAAGGATTCTCTCATATATATAGCTTCTTTAGTATTAATAGTAACTACTCCTCGAGCTTATTAGTTTTATAGCCTAAAGCCTTATTCTTAATCGCCTTTTCACTATACTTCTTTACTATATTAGTTATAGATAATTCGCCTTTCTATATAAGAGTACTAGTAGACTCGGTATTAATATACTATTAATACTTGTTGTAAGGAAAGAGATATAAGTAATTAATAATTAGGTATAGGTATTTACGAGGGTTATAATTCTAGTATTTATTAAAGTACTTAATATATTATCTATCCTAGTATTTACTAATTTTGGGCTTAAATAACTTATCCTTATTATTTAAAGCTTATAGGATTTCCTAGCTAGTAATTGGAATCCTAATATATTAATGTATTATATAAGGTATAGGATTATATTTATGAAATATAAGGTAATAGCTCGTATTTATATATTATTATAAAGTAAGTTACGAAGTATTAAGGGTATTTACGAAATTTTTAGTGAATTTAATATTTTAGTATATTAATAATACTTATAATACTATTAGTTGAACTAGGCCCTTATATAAGGGGAAATTTTCATAAATGCTATATTAAAGTATACTTACTTTAATACGGGGCTAGTAAAGCTACTAGCTTCTATTTATACTTTATAATAAGTTCTTATATATTTATAAGGAGTTCCTCTAAATACTAGTTATTATACTAATTACTATAGCCCTTAAACTTAATAAGGTATTTAGTATTATTTCTCCTTTTATATTATATAGTTCATTAATTTACTACTCTCTTAAGTTCATATAACTTCTAGTCGTCGTTATTACTCTCGTTCTTAATAGGTTCCTAAGGATTAGTAATAAGTCTCTCAAAGGGATTATTACTATTAGGGGCTAGTATTAGATAAGTAATAGATATAATGAGATAAATCTTCTAATATAATAGTAAATCTAATTTATACGTGAGCTTTCTAATTCTCTTCTTAACTTTAAAAGAGCTTATTCTTTATTTAGATATCTTTTAGTTTAGCTTTCTAGGTAGCTAGTATCTCTTATAAAGTCTTAGATATATTATCTCACTAATATTTAGTTTAATGGGAGTATAACGGGAATTATAATACTCCTTAGTAGTATTCCTAGTGAATATAATAGCTAATTCTATATTAATATGTCTTAGGTTCCAAATAACCTTTAAGATCTTATTATTATCTAGTATTAAAAGAGGTATAGATATATTTACCTTATTTCCCTATATAACCTCATTAGGACTATAGTTAATTAGGTGTAATAAAGTATTATTAAAAGCTACCTAGAGCGAGATTATACCCCTAGACTATAGTAGATTCAGGAACTTATATACTTAATATTAAATAGTAATTTCAATATTTTAATTTTTAATTTTGGACTAACTATTTACCTATAAGTACTAAGTAGTTATAAATAGTAGCTTTATATTTATAGTTAACTAAATCGCCTTCTATAAGTTAAAATAAACTTAGAGTCACGATTTAAGATAAATATATATAGGATTCCCTAGTTATAAAGTAAAAGTATATAGATTAGGATAATAGCCTATTACTTAGTACTATATATATCGTGACCTAGGATAAGAAGTAATTTCTTACTAATTTATAGGTATTTATTATTATATAATTAAAAATACTAAAACTATTAATTAACTAGGGAGTAACTACGGGAATCTCTAGTAAGGCTAGGATAAAGTCTATAGTAACTATATAAAATAGGATTAGCGGTATAATAATGAGTTATAAAGCATTATTTAGTCGTGTCCTTAATATATTATTTACTAGTAGCTAGAGTAGAATCTAATATAGTTAAGGACTTTCTTAGTTATACGAGGGATATAGAAACTATAAAGCTTATTATAAGTATAGTTAAAGCCGAAGTACTAATTATTATAGATTATAGATAATAGAGCCTTTATATAGTTATTAGGGATATATAACTATAGAGTACTAGAGAGTAGAATATAGTAAAGAAGACTATTCTTAATTATAAAGTTAATACTATATACTTAGGGGCTGAAATTACCTTCTAGTACTAAGTCGTGAAACCTAAGTAATTATAGGATATAAGTGAAATAGGGATCTATTAAGTATCTGCTATAAAGCACGTTTTTGAAGTTATTACTAATATTTAGCTTAGAGAATATATATACGTTATTTAGCTTATTATTATTAGAGATATCTATAGATTTAAGTATAGTAAGATAAGACAATATATTAGGAATAATATTTAATTTACTAGAGATATATCAAATATTGAGTTAATATTAGGATAAGTACTATAAAGCGATAATGAGTCTTATATTTATTTTATTTATATTATTTATTACTAGTAATATTTAATTATATATACCTTATATAGCTATATAGTTAGTTAATATAATAATGGGATCCTAGGCTAATTAAAGTATTACTCGTAATCTATAGTAAGTATATAGTAGATATACTACTTCTAGCTTAATAGATCTATAGTTCTTTTTGCCGGACTTAGTAGTTTACTAAGAAATAGAATTAGTTAAATAACTATAGATACGATTTTACTAAGATTAGAAGAGATAATATAGCCCTCCTTAAGATAAAAAGTGAGGATACTAAAGCCTCTCTTATTTAAGGCATTAATCTTTAAGTATAGTTATCTTACTAGATTATAGTGAATTAATATCCTAGGATCTAAGAGATAAGCCTTAATGGATTCAAATAACGTAATCTCTTTCTCGTCTAGTTCCTACTTAGTTCTCGTCATGTAACCTTTTCTCTTTATACTAGTTACGCCCTATTCTCTACTAATTACGAGTAATTTAGTCTTTCTCTTTTATAGAGGTTTAATAATCTTTATATAGAATAGTATAAATTAGTGAAGCTAGTTAGTTATTCTAATAAAACACTTAAGTTATTAGAGATTCTCGGGGAATTAGATAGCTTTTATCACTACTACCCGCTCCTCTAGTATACTTATTCTAAAGCTATTAACCTAATAACTAAGTAGTTTAATAAATAAGTATCCTAGAAATGTCTTCTTTCCTAAGAGCGAGATTCGCTTTTCCTTAAAAAGAGTAAGAGTAGTATAGAGGTATTAAATATAATCCTCTTATAATTTAGAGAATACTATAATATTATTAATAAAGTAATAGCAAAAGTAGCTATATCCCTTTAAGAGGTTATTTATAAAATACTAGATATATACTAGTAATTTATAGTAGCCTATAAGCATAATACGGGAGGGCTCTTATTCTTAGTAGGAAATTACTATAAAATACTCCTAATATTCCTCCTTAATAAGGAATTAGTAAAAGAATAATAATACATCTATAATAGAGATATAGCTAGCTCCTCTAAGTATATTAATAATATCCTACTATAATAGTATTAGGTAGTTATTAGGGATCTTAAGGCTATTAAGTACCCTGAGGTCTATAACTAGGTATCCCTTAAGCTTCTTATTAATGTTCTTCTAGATAACGAATATAGGCTAACTAAAGGGTATAGCACTTTGCGGGAAGTATATCTTATTCTAGGAGTAAAAGCTATTAAATACTTTATTAATAACTTAATAATTACGTATTCTATCTAGATAAATCTTATATCTAATCTTCTTTTCTTACTAACTATTAATAAGAGAGATCTCTATAAACTCGTTCTCTGGGATATTAATTAGGGATCTATTATCCTCTTAGTAATCCTAGAATTTAATTATAATTACCTTAATATACTCGGCTAGTACTAGGTTCTTTATATAGATATAGATATTGTTTTCGAGGAGTTTCTTAGGTACTTTAATAGGCTTCGTAATACTTATATCCTTTATTAATTTAAGTAAGGCTAAAGTATTCGTGGTATTATTATTAAGCTCGTTAGTATAAGAGATAATATAATACCCCTCTTCTTTAAAGTCTCGAATTATATCTAGTTATATATAATAAGGAATTATCTATACCTTATCTATAGTATTTATATAAGTAATATAATTCCTATAATTAATTAATATATTATAAATGCTATTAAAGCAAGTATTTATAGTATAATTAAGTCCTAATAATAGCGCTATATAAGTTATATTAATATGAACTATAGCTCCTAGTAAGATAATAATCTTCTTCTTAGTAAGGACTTTATAGATAACTCTAGTACCTTAGTTATATACCTTAATAAGGACTTCTAAATTATTAATAGTACTAAAGGTAATAGTTTAACTAAGTAAGTCTATAACTATACTATATGGAATAAGGAATACATTACTTAAGAGAAGTAGAAGCTTAAGGTTATCTATTACCTAAGTATTAATAGTGACTTTACTAAGAATTAAGTAACTATTAACCTTTCCGCAGATATATATATTAAAGGTAGCCTAGCCTCGAAGCTTCTAAATAGAAGTAATACCCTTAATAATAGTAGCCTTTATTATATTAGTCTAAGTAGATGAGTTCTAAGAGAGCTATTTATAGTCTACTAATAAGCGAGAGTAACTAGTATCTATATAGCTCTGGAATACCTCGCTATTAGGCGTGAATTTAATACTTAGAGTAGTATACTTATACCTAATAATATTAGATATTATAGGGCTTTAAGTAGAGCTTATTATAATAACCTCTAGGTAAGATAATTTAATACTAATAGGCTAAGGTATCTAGGGTAGTTTATTTATAGTAGAGTACTTAATAATAGATAAGCAAGAATTAGCGTATATGTACTTAAAAAACCCATTCCGAGACTAGAATCTAGCCTTATATTTCCTATAAATTAGTACTAGTATAGAGGCTAATATAGCTAGAATAGTAATATATATATTATTCTCTAGCTCTATAATAGGGTTAAGCTCTTCTAAGAAGATATAACTATATTTAGTAAGCTTATTATTATATTAGGTACTATACTCCTTAGTAATATTAAAGTAGTTATCTTTAACGACATTTCTATTATTAAAACACTAGAAATATTAGTAATATGAATTATTATTTAATTCCTCTCTCGAGGATAATATATTATAAGGAGTGCGATTATCTCTACTTTCCTTATCCTTATCCTTTATAAACCCTATAGTTAGCTATAGATATAGACGAAATAAAAGCAAGGCCTTCTAATTATTCTTTTATATTATATTAGCTAAGTTCTAAGAAGTTCCTAAGGGTTATTACTAGAACTATTAGAATAAGGTTCTAAGATTAGAGAAAGGGTAATAGGGTTAGAAGTTTATATTTAGATAAAAGAGTTAAATTAACTAATAATCCTAATTATAATTATAATTATTCTAATCCTAGTAAGAGAGCTAGGAATTACCTATAAGATAATAATTAGGTCTCGGTAGTACTTATAGTCTATTCTTCTTCTAATATATCTCTAACTATAAGTCCTACTTTAATAATAGTATATTTATAAATTATCTAAGTATAGTATTCTTAGTAAGTCTTTTAATATATACCTTAAGCTCTAGGACTAAGTTATTTTATACTTAAGAGAGCTATTAAACTAGCTTTTTAAACTTAGTAGCTTTTATATAGTATACTATTAATATTATATAGAAATGAATATTCTTCTCATTTCTTATATTATCTATAGTATAGGTTTCTAGCTATAGCTTTCTTAGTATAGTTAATAATAAGTCCTTAAATCGTTAGATTAAGACCTTTATCTACTACTTAACGCTATCTTAGGAAAACTTAAGTCTTATATAGTAGAGGTCGTCTAGTTCACTAGTATACTACTTAAGTACTAATTCTTATAGGTATATAACGAGATTCTAGTATATAATAGTATAATTAGGATCTAGTAGATACAGGGCAGGTTAGGTATTCACACGTGATTCCTTAGCTTCTCGCTCTCTTTAGTATTTAGCCTTCTACCTTTTTAATAAAGGGGACCTTAAGTAACTTAATACAAACTTCACTTATATAATACCTCTTTAATTTGTGCGTGTACTTATTCGATTTATTATTATATATTATATTCCTATAATCCCCTCTTTATTAGTAAGTAATATAGGGATAATTTTAATATAAATTAACTTCTTCTTTTATAGGAGTGAACTAATAGTCTCTTAATATAACGAATATAATAAACTCTAAGAAAAAGAGAAACTAATAAAAGATAGAAAATTTAATATAGAAAATAGTAGGTATTACTAGAGACCCTAAGAAATATAGAGATTACGAAAAAGAAAATAGAAGAAGTATTAAAGCGAAGACTAGAGCTTATAAAGCTAATACGAAGAAATCGAGATACTTAATATAATGTCACAAAAATAGCGTCTTAAAACTAATACTTAATAGCTAAAGTAATATTACTACAAGGTCTAAGACTATAGCTAAGGTAACTAAACCACTACTTTAGGAAAATCGGAAACTAGCTAAGCTTAGGAAGCTCCTTAAATATATAATATATAAGCTAGTATAGTTATTATTAGTTATACTAGTAATATTAGCGGGAGTAGTTAAGAGGATTACTAAGATACTAGACTACTTAACTTAAATATTCTTATTAAGCCTAGCTTAAGAAGAAATAAATATAATAACTCCTTAAAGAAAAAGATATTTAGTACTTTAGTTCATAAATGACTTATTTAAAGATAAATAGAATACTAAACCCTTATACCCGGGATTATTAGAAAGAATATTACGAAAACGTAAATACTCTTCTAATATTATTAATTAAAGAGAATAAGAACTTATAGGATTATTTATTAAGAAAAGATAACCCTAACTTATAAAAAACACGTCTAAACTAAACTCCCCTTTACTTATAACTATTTTTAATAATACCCTAAGTAACGCTTTACCTTATACTAGAACCCCCCTTAAAGAAACACTAATATATATACTATTAAATTTAATTATACTATTTATAATATTAAGCACTATTTCACTTCGTTTCCTATTACTTATACTAGGCTCGGAAAGTACCCTAATCTTTACTAGATTTAATATTACTAACTTCCTTAATTATTATATAGACTTATATAATATTTACTTTATTAATAATAAGAAAAGCAAGCTACTATAGTATTATAATATAATCTATAAAGAAATTATTAAGTTATTACTTGAGTTTAGCGAGAGAGATAAAATATAGAAAGACCTTATTAATATTTTAAAAGCTAAGTTCTAATCTAAAGATAATTACTAATTAACCTACTCTATGAGTTTTCTCTCTAAGTTTATTAAGATTAATTAAAATAGCTAAAGTATTAAGGACTACTACTATTAGTATATATTAATCTTTATAGTATTAGTTAAAAAGAAGGTCCTCTCTAAAGTTAACTAAGGCTACCTTTTCCTTTTAGGACTTCTATAGAAGTACTAAGTTTAAAGACTTTTATAAAAATACCCTAGACTTCGCATAAATCAATTAGACTAATAAAGCCCTAGAATTATAGAAGGAACCTATAGCGGAATATAAGCGAGATATTAAGGACTTAGTATAAGAATATAAGTATTTTATTAAAGTACTTAAAGGTACTAAGAAACTCTCTCTTATAGTAATAGCTAAGTTACCTCTTATTAAGAGAGCTTAGATTAATATCTTAATAAAAGAGATAACTAACCTAAAGATATATCTTAGTAGTTTAAAAGATTAAAGAAATAATAATAGGTCCTTAGTATAACCTTATCTTATTAATCTAAAGCCTTAGGAGAGACCTCACGAAAGTTATAATCCTTATAGGACTATATATACCTTTAATATTAACTCGCTTACTAATGTCTATAATACTTAATACTAGTACTATTAGGACAAAGCTAAGGTTAATAGTATATAATACTATACTAACTATTATCTAGACTACTTATAGGACTTTAAACCTAGCGTGTATTATCTTAACTATAATAGGAAATTATATTTGGGACTAAGAAGCCTTAATACTAGACTTATAAGTCTGAACTATATTCGCTCTTATAATCTCTAGGTTTAACTTATTACCGCTAGTATGAACTTTAATATTAATAGGCCTAACTACCCTTTAATAAGTCTAGCTCCTTAAGTTCTAGCTAGGTATAAATTAAACTAATGCTTTTGAAATACTACTTAAGAGACTATCCCTAGTTAAGGAGTAATAATACTTAATCTAGTCGCTTTTAAGCTAACTACTATCTTATTAGGATAAACTATTAGCGTCTTTAGAACTAGTATAAATCGTGGTCTATTCCCTAAAGGCTTTATTTCTTTAGATACCTTAAGTATAAATTTAGTAATAATTAAGAAAAGAAAGGCTAAGTTAGTTAATTTTAGTAATCTAGTAAGAGTAACTAAGACTTAACTAGATAAAGAGAGTTACTATAGTACTACTCGCTAAAGTATAAGGGTATCCGGTACTTAAGAATCCAGAACTATAGTTAATAAGGACGAGAATAATATTATCTTACTAGAGGATAATACTAATATTAAGGAGATTATAGACAAAGAAATAACTAAAGCTTTAACTAATTAAGTACTCTTAAGAAAGAGAAAGTACTCTTAATATATAAATAAATATAAAACTCTAGAGAAAGCTAAAGTAGCCCTTTAATAACTAACAAATAACTATATTAATATATACTTAAGAGATCTCTTCTCTTTACTAAGTATTTCCCTTACTTAGATTCTTAATTAAAGATATCCTTTTATACCTTAAACTAAGAGAGATAATTATTAAGTTAAGAATAAGACTACTAATATATAAAGACTATAAAATATATAAGATATATAAGAGGTAGATAGTCTTTCTAATACTACTACTACTCTTAAGTTCTATATATACGTCGCTCTAGAATAGAGTTAATAAGTCGAAGTTATATCTCTTTATACTATTACCCTAAATACCTCGAATATTTCTAGTTTAGCTATATATATACTAAAAATAGAAGTTATTATTTATAATAAAATACGTGTTTGTGTAATACTTAATAGCGGAGCTAAGGTTAATATAATATCTAAGAAGTTAGCTAATAAGTATAACCTAGCTATTAAAACTAAAAAGAATCTCGTTTTCTAAGGTATTAGTCCTAGTAAGTATTCTTTCTTAGTACTTACTAATATATTAAAGTTATTATAAGAGGATTAATTAACTTATAGACTTTCTAGTTATTAATAATAGAACTATTAATCTCTTTTTAGATATACCCTACTTTATTAAAACTAAGTTAATATTCCTCTATAAACTAGAAGAAGTAATTAGAGCTAAACTAAGAAGTAGTAATTATAAATAAATAGTAATAATAACTATTACTAATAATCTAATTCTAATAAAAGGTAATAAATCAGAAAACTAATAACTAGTATAAGAACTAGATAATATACTAGTAAGAGAAAAAGAAAGAAAAGAAAGTCCTAAGATCCAGAAACCTATATAATTCTATTATAGAGGGTAGTTCAAGTAGTGATTTTAAGCTAGGCTTAAGAAGAAATTCAGAGGATAAGAACCCTAAACTTAATATTAATATTTATATTATTTAAATCCCTTACTCTTTTAAAGAAGATTCTTTTATTTTTCTATTTAATAAAGTTAAGAAGGACTAGAAAGGACCTTTAGCTTTAATATTCTTTATACTAATACTAAAGAATAATACTCTATAATAATTAATTCAAATTAAAATATTATATAAGTAAAAAGTAAATAAAGTACACTTAGTAGATCTAAGGGTTTTAATAAGAGAAGTTCTACTTAATAATAATAATTAGTTTCAGAAAGCTTATTTAGAGAAACTAGCTCTAAATTATATTAGAAAATATAGAGACTTAAGGTAAATTAGTTAAATACTTTTC
>JAJTUR010000317.1:0-23507 GCA_021399475.1 Hyaloscypha finlandica
GGGTCTCGACTCGTTATAAATAGAAGTATTATTTATACTAATTCTACTAGTATTACTCTTATATAGGAATACTAGTATAGTAACCTTTACCTAGTAATTACTAAGAATATGACTATAATAAGTAATAAAGGTATTATATATCGAAACCTTATAATTAAGGAATAATACGTCGCTTAGTGAGCTTAGGGAATATATATTATATTAACTTATTAATTAGAGGCTTTATATAATTACTTAATAATCGCTTAAGCTATTAAACTTATAGAAACTAATATTAAAGCCCTTAATAAGCGTATTTAATAGTAAATCGAAAATACTACTAGAGGACTATATTTCATTAAGCTAGATAAAGAGTCCTTATACTTAATTATCTTTATAAATACTTCTTTTATAAGTAATTAAGACTTCTCTTCTTAGATTAGATATATTTTAGTCCTAGTAAATAGCTCTAGATACGCTAATATTATCTACTAGTTATCTACGAAGTATAAGAGAGTTACTAGAAGTGTTCTAGCTTCTAAACTATATAGTATAACTCACGGTTTCGATATAAGTAGCTTAGTTAAGACTACGATTAATAGAATACTCGAAATAGGAGTCCCGCTAATTATCTATATAAATTCGAAGTCCCTCTATAAATACCTAATTAAGCTAGGAACTACACGAGAAAAGCGACTTATAATTAATATAATATACTTCTACTAGGCTTATAAATAACGAGAGATTACGGAAGTTAAGTAGATTAAAAGAGAATCGAATCTTACTAACTTAATAACGAAATCGAAGCCCTTAAATACCCTTAAGCGTCTAATTAATACAAATACTATATAATTAGATATTAAGGAGTAAGTTAAACGCGAATAAGGATATATAAAATAAAAGGAATAAATATATAGAATAAGAGAAATAAGTATATAAGAGGGTATACTAAGTACTTAGAGATAATCTAGTACTAGGCTAGATTAGGAAATCTATATACGAATAAGGGATACTGTTTTTCGTGCGTTTTTAGTACTTTTATATTAGTTTTTCGCTTTTTTTAAGTAGTTACTAGTATTAGTATAACCGGTTTCCTAAAGGTTATATAATTTACATTATATGATTTCTTATATATAGGATATAGGACATAAGATATATAGGAAATAGGATATGCCGGACACTAGTACTAATTAGTCTTAGTGTATTTAGGGATTATATATTAGAACCTCGATACTATAATCCCTACTTACTAGAATATAATAACTTTACTAACTTATGTAATTAGTATTCCACGCTTATATAACGGTACTACGCGTTACTAGTGAACTAATAGTAATATAAAGCTTAAGTTTATTTATCTAAGTATCTATAGCTAGCTAAGTATTCCTAAATTACTTTAGTAGTTATTATAAATAGTCTATAGTTACTCCTATAACTATATTAACCGCCCCCTAAGCTAGAGTTATCCATATTACTTCTCCCTTTAATATTGAATCACTAAAGTTATACTATTAATTCATAGTACCCTCTCCTCTATTCTGGTACTTTATCGACATTAGCTGATCCAGGTTCATCTCCTAGGTCCCTGTTACTAATTCCGTTACAGATCAACGACTCCCTTCTGCCTCGCTCAGGCACGCCAGGCTTCACTGATCCGCCACACTCTAGCGGAGATTCATACGTGAAGCAGGATCCCCCCGATCGTCCAGCTACACACATGCCAGCTAATCGGTGCTTCACCCTCCTCCTGCAACTTTCAACTTTAAGAACGAGAATTTGGCTGCTAAGGTGCGTAGTATGCTTATAGGGGTTGCTTTTAGCTACGTTAATACCATAATACCTATGTTACACTAGGCGATGCGCACAAGCTTAGACTTTCTAATTGACTTAGAGCAGATATAGTTAGTAATATACAATTCTAAAAATTTCTTTCTCGCATTTTCTAGCGGTCGGAAGTTGAGGCAAGGAAATGCCAGTAAATAAAGTACTTATAATAATATATATACGTGATAATAGTCGCTTAATTTTAGTGTTCAGACCCCCTAAAAACAGCGACTTAATCCCCCTGGATTTAGGGGTTAAAACACTACTACTTTAACTAAAAAAGTAAAGTATAATACTTTATAATAACAATATTATATAATAACTAGAATTGAAATTATATAACTAATAAAATATAAATAAAGGAAATTAATAAAAGTAAATATAAGACTTTACTTAATTTCCACTTAATTATAATATCTTTTCTTTCAGATTTCTTTTATATTATTTTTCTTTATTAGTAAGAAAGAATATCGCTATATTATAATGAAAACTTGAAAGAGCCTTAGCTAGTAATCGCGTTATCAAACCACTGAAATCATAATTAGTTAGCATATTTATCTTATAATAAGATATTAATGTAATATAAAAGAAGATACCTTAGGTTAAGGCGGATAGTATATAAGACAATGAGGAAAGTTTCAAAAGCAAGGCGATAACAAATTTTAAGAGTTCGGTGGTTCTTACAGCATTGTCACCGGACTTAACAGCTTGCCACACCAGACCCCCAGAAAAATAAAAAAGCCGTAATTGAATTGCATCAGCTGCCCAGCCTAACGCAGTGAGTGCCCCAGGACCCCACGAATCACTTGGATTCCAAAGTGGCGAGTGAGTTAGGTTCCCTGTCGAAGACCATAGTCCGTCGGTTGTACAGTTATACTCATAGATTCCTTTATCTTTTCCGATGTAGTATGTTCGTAACTCGCCAGGAGTAGCCACAGCCGCAAGAGACACCGTAGGGCCCAGCCAGCTAGTTATGTTTGAGCTCGTGGCTGCGGGAATAGCTAGGAGATCGATCAATACCCAGTGGATTCTAGAACCAGAAAATTACCTACGAGACAGCCAGTTGTCTGGTGTTGAGAACTGGGTAACGAACAAAGATTTCGTCGTATCCGTATCAATATAGAACAAGTTCGTGCTTGGATTGGGGCCCATATTCGAGATAGCCAGTGGCGTGCCCTCGATGGCCTTCGCGCTCAAAGCTAGACCTGCGGTCCATGTTCCATGCTCACTATAAAGCTCACGGATTTCTAAGCTTGGGTCTTGGTAGTAAACCCTCCAATCCCCTGAAACCTGATAATAGAGTGCAGCGAGTGAGGTTGATTCATGCGCTCCTGTACCAGTTGATATAATATGGTTGGTACCGAGAGTCAGGTTCGTAGAAGTAAGGGCACAATGGAGATATGCTTCGACAATGTTGTTCGAGTTCTCGAGGTAATAGACATTCAACTGTAATCTGTCAGTTTCGCAACATCATATAGCAACGAACTAAGTTTTCACAGTCTGAAATGGAATGAACCTACATGGCTATCGCCACTAGTGTCCTGGTAAGAAGTTGCAGCTAGAGGGGTTCCACCCCTTGCTGGTATCGTCAGAGGAAGCTTTTTTGGACGGCTAAAGCCCTTCGTCTCCTCGTCAGCCTTGCCTGCCCAAATTATATACCACACATCTATGCCTTGCTGATAGAATATGTATGTAAAGGCGCTAGAGCCGCTGGTGGTAGTTTGAATATTGGTTGAGGTTATCGCACCGGGAGTACCTGATGGTGAAGGCACGGCGCTGGCTGTCGAAGTTGTAGCACTTCCAGTTGAAGTCGATGCAGCGCTTTTCGATTTATTCTTCGCAGCTAAAGACCCACCAACTCCACCTCCAACAGCGCCAGCAACCAAAAGTAGTATAATTATTAGTACTAGAACCAGCACCGTTCTAGTCATACCACAATAATTTCGGTGTTTGTTCGAAGGCGCACCAACCTGTGAGTTTTCGGCTTCGGGAGTTTGTCCAGTATATGATAAACCCCGAAATGGGCTTACACTGACGTAAGCGGATTCTCGAGAACCTTGAGCCATAGCCTTGGGAGCAAATGCTTCCTGGGATATTCCACTCATAGGAGGAGAGTTCTCACTCAGAGGAGGCGAATTTCCGCCCAGAGGAGGTGAGTTACCGTACTGCGGCGGCACACTCTCTGGAGATGCATTAAGTCCCCTCTCCCTACTCTCGGTCGAGTTGGTGTTGTACATGGGACCGGCGTGAGAAACGTGCGTCGGATATTGCTCCTCGAAGTTCTGCAATACATCCCAGCATTAAACCCATGATCACGTCCGGGGATCTCCATAACTTACTATCTTAGACATCATAATATATGAACTAGTCTCCAATGAATAATAACAGACCGTGTTAAGAATATGTTTTTGGCAAGGTTTCGGGTCTGTCTTACGACACAGCTAGTGCAGAGACATCTTCAGCATTGAGTGGGGACTTCTCCGCTTTTTAACCCCGAAGGCGCACCACTTCAAACCTCTCAGCTGCTCAAAAAGAGATTTAGGATTTTGATTGGGACTGACTTCAGCGGTTTCGGGATACTTTCAGACCCCAAGACACATGCACCATTATGTACGTCTGCATCTGCTGAACGTCTGAAGGATTCTTGGCTTCAAAGAAGGGCCTCTATTGGATAAATGAGACATTAGATGGATCTTAACCGAATCGAAGCTGAATGTTCCGGAGTTTTAAGCCGAACCTGAAAGATTTCCATCATTGAGCGGGTGAGGCTGTGAGCCGCCAAGCAGCCTTCATTCACCCACTGTGCAATTATATCAGTTCCTCATAGCCCAATTTAACTCACTCTAGCCTTTAGATGTTCTACAAATTGAACAACATTCGAAAAAGCCATTGAAATCAATTGGGATTTTCCTGCCGATGGTGTCCGTAAAGGTGGGCAGAATTACGGAACTCTTAGCCGTAAAGCACATCAGCAATAGCATCAGGCCGACAGGGCTAATAGCGCGCGACGCAAATGCAAAGAAACAAGTAGTGGCATGCACCCTCGTGTCGATGATCATCCCACACCCACGGCTGCTTGCCCTGTCGGTATGGAACTGTTGTACAAAGCTTTGTTGCCAAGTGTATTTTGTGTCTCACGAGTTGCGCTTGTACTAAGCGAACCCTCTCCCCCTCCCCCCGCCCCCACCCTATTTCAGTCTCGAGTCTGCAGGAAGATTTGGTTTCGGTTTGTTGCGCAGAATGCCACCACACCACCCTATGCGTATTCAACCAACTCTAAGGCTTACGCGCCACCCAGTTACCGGATTGGCCTCTGACTGTCACCGTATTTAGATAGCTGGTGTTTGTATTTGCCCCCGGCGAGAAACTGAGCTGCGCCTTAATCCTACTGCTTTCGGCCCACGTTCATTCGCCTGAATCTTGGAAGTGACCTCCAGCTGTTCACGCCCGTTCGTCAATACGAGCGGTTTGGGAATCGGGCGCTATCGGGGCTAAGCGATGGGCCCGATTACTTAATCGTCTACTTAAGCGAGCTCTAGTTCATAAATCCGATGTGAGGGGCAAAAGCGTGAGGAGCACACGTGACGGAGCGAGCGGGCACCTGGCGTCCCGCATGTGGTTTCCTGGTTCAGTCAAGGTTCATGCAGAGTATCGGAGCGCTGGATCACACTCCCTAATCAAGTAAAAGATCGGCGCCCCTCTATTCGGGCGCTGGGGAGTATATAGGAATGCGAACTAAGCTTTGGGAATGGGTATGGATTAGTCTATGTAATAGGAGTTACTTCTTGGAATTAGTTATACTTGCAAGCGTCACTCTCAAGTTTACTTACCTTAACTACTTGTGCATTACCCTACTATTGTGCGCCTCATATCTGAGGTCAGATACGAGCGAATTTTGAAAATATTATAATATTTTCAAATTAATAGATTAATAAAATTCTATTAGTAGGATCTATTAAAAATAATTTAGTTAATAATACTATTTAAGTAATTTTAGCTAAAGCCTTTTATTAGAACTATATATATTTTTAATTATAAAATAGTTTTTTTTAAAATATATAATTATATAAATCTTTTATCTTTAATAGAATTTAATCTAAGTAATACTTATTATTTGAATACACTTTGTAGATTGTCACGTGCCGCGTTGCGTGCGCGGCCCATCCTATAAACTAGATCTAATTAGGTATAATAGAGGCTCGGGAGTATAGTTTAAGAGGTAACCTCCTAAACTAAACTCCTCTACTTCTATAATATACTACTTTATTAATAATAAACGCAATGAGTATTCCATAACTACACGTGACGGTGCTTAGCGTTTCTAGTGAACTGACACTTATCTAAGTTTCTAACAAGTATTAATACTTTTTATTTAATTAAAATTTAGCCTTTATTTTTTATTAGAAAGTTATATATTATAATAAGGATCTAGTAAACACGGGGTAGGTTAGGTGTTCACACGTGATTCCTTAGCTTCTCGCTATCTTTAATATTTAGCCTTTTACCTTTTTAATAAAAGAGATCTTAAGTAACTTAATATATACTTCACTTATATAATACTTCCTTAATTCGTGCGTGTACTTATTCGATTTATTATTATGTGTTATATTTCTATAATCCCTTCTTTATTAGTAAGTAATATTGGGATAATTTTAATATAAATTAACTTCTTCTTTTATAGGAGTGAACTAATATTCTCTCGATATAATAAGTATAATGAACCTTAAGAAAAAGAGAAACTAATAAAAGATAAGAAATTTAATATAGAAAATAGTAAGTATTACTAGAGACCCTAAGAAATATAGAAATTATAAAGAAGAGAATTAAATAAGTATAAAAGCGAAGACTAGAGCTTATGAAGCTAATATAAAGAAACTAAGATACTCGATATAATGTTATAGAAATAGTGTCTTAAGACTAATACCTAATAACTAAAGCGATATTACTATAAGCTCTAAGACTATAATTAAGGTAACTAAACTACTACTTTAGGAAAATCAGAAATTAGCTAAACTTGGGAAGCTTCTTAAGTATATAATATATAAGCTAATATAGTTGCTATTAGTTATACTAGTAATATTAGTAAGAGTAGTTAGAAGAATTACTGAGACACTTAATTACTTAACTCGAATATTCTTATTAAGCTTAACTTAGGAAGAAATAAATATAATAACCTCTTAAAGAAAAAGAGATTTAGTACTTTAATTTATAGATAACTTATTCGAAGATAAATAGAATACTAAATCCTTATACCTAGACTTTTAGAAAGAGAATTACGAAAATACGAATACTCTTCTAATATTACTAATTAAAGAGAATAAGAACTTATTAAGTTACTAGTTAAAAAAAGATAACCTTAATCTATAGAAAACATATCTAAACTAAACTCCCTCTTACTTATAACTACTCTCGATAATATTATAAGTAACGCTTCGCTTAATATTAGAACCTCCCTTAAAGAAATACTAATATATATATTATTGAATCTAATTATACTATTTATAATATTAAGTACTATTTCACTTTATTTCTTATTACTTATACTAAGCTTAGAAAGTACCCTAATCTTTACTAGATTTAATATAACTAACTTCCTCGATTATTATATATACTTATATAATATCTACTTTATTAATAATAAGAAAGCTAAGTTATTTAAGTACTATAATATTATCTATAAGGAGATTATTAAGTTATTACCTAAGTTTAGCGAGAAAGATAAGATATAGGAAAATCTTATAAATATATTAAAGGCTAAGTTCTAATCTAAAGATAACTAAAGTATTAAGGACTATTATTATTAATATTAATATTTATCTCTATTATATTAATAGAAGAGAAAGTCCTTTCTAAAGTTAACTAAGGTTACCTTTTCCTTTTAGGACTTCTATTAAAGTACTAAGAGAAAATCCTCGCTTAATACTATATTAATAATCTAAAGCTAGAAACTTATATAAAGTTTAAGGACTTTTATAAGAATACTCTAGACTTTATATAAGTTAACTAGACTAATAAAGCCCTAGAATTATAGAAGAAACCTATAGTAGAATATAAGTGAGATATTAAAGACCTAGTATAAGAGTATAGATATTCTATTAAAGTACCTAAAAGTACTATTAGTTCACTAGAAACACTAAATACTATTACGTGTAGTCGTGGAATACTTATTACATTTATTATTAGTGAAGTGGTATATTATAGAGGTTAGGGAGTTCAGTTCAGGAAATTGAGCTACTAAACTATACTCCCGAACCTCTATTATACCTAATTAGGTCTAGTCTATGGGATAAGCTATATACGTAGCGCGGCACGTGATAATCTATAAAAGTATATTCAAATACTAGAAGCTCTCTAAAAACGTCGAAAAACGTAGTTTCCTATTAAACATATACTAGTTTCCTAATTAAGCCTAGTCCTATACTCTCTAATTATACCGTATATCCACGTGATACCCTCCTATTAATATCCTCGCTTCTATACGTTACTCTCTTATTAATATGTCTCTCTCCTACTCTCCCCTCGCTCTATACGTTACCTTATTCGCGTTTAACCTACTCTTCTATATCTAGTTATATAGTATTCGTATTAATTAAGCGCTTGAGGGTATTCGTAAGCTTTAATTTCGTTATAAAGTTAGTAGGATTTAATTCTCCCTTAATTCACTTAACCTCCGTAATCTCTCATTATTCGTATACTTAGTAGAGGCATATTACGTCGATTATAAGTCGCTTTTCTTATATAGTTCTAAGCTTTACGAGGTACTCGTATAGCGATTTCGAGTCTATATAGACGACTAGTAATAGATTAATCTCTAGAGCTCTATCGATTATCGACTTAACTATAGCGCCTATATTAAAGCCGTATACTATACTATATAGCTTAGAGGCTAGTATACTTCGAGTGACTCTCTTATACTTCGTAGATAACTAGTAGATAATATTCGTGTTCTAAGTAGTATTAGCTAAGGCTAGAATATAGCTTATTTATGAGGATAGATCTCTATTATTTACAAAAGACGAATTAGTTAATATAATTAAGTAAAGGGTCTCTTTATCTAGCTTTATGAATCATAGTCCCTTAGCGGTATTCTTAACTTACTACTAGAGGCGCTTATTAAGTAAACTAACGTCGTTTTCTATAAGTTCAATAGCTTAAGCGGCTATTACGAGGTCATAGGACGCTTTAGGTTAATAGACTAATGTAATATAGGCTCCCTAGGCTCATTAAGCTATATATTACTCTTTAATTATGAGGTTTATATATATAGCACCTCTACTACTCGTTATAGTAGAGTTCTTAGTTAATATAGTCTTAAGGTTACTATACTAGTACTCTTATATAAGGGTAATTCTAGTGATCTTAGTTTCTATATTTGTAGTATTTTTAGAGGTTTTAGTAGTTTCAGTATATATGATACCTTTATTAAACTTTAGATTATAGTTAAAGGTGAGCTATTCCCGCTCCTTAGCTAGAAATTAAGCTTCTTTAAGCTTTAATTACTCTATTTCTAGGAAATCATTATCGCCGACAATTAGAGTATTATTAGTTTATAAGCCTACTATACTAAATAGTTACTTACTATATAAGAGGTATAGGTTATAAGTTAATTATTCTATAGTAAGCTCGTTAATATAATAGGAGTAGTAAGTCTTAAACTAGTAGTTTCTAGCTTCTAGTATACTATATAGTAGTTTTATAACCTTTAGGATTAAATCGTTATATAAGTAAAGGTATTTAGTAAACTCTTATAGTAGTTTTATATAAAAATCGTGATTTAGGAGAGTTATTAATTAAATATACGCTTATGAGATATCTCGTAAGTAAAGCCCTATACTTTTAGTTATTATAGTAGTAATACTAAGGATAATTCTCTAGCTAATATATTAAATAATCGGTAATTAAGTTAATATAGTATACTTCTCCTAATTATTATACGCCTAAATAATAAGTCTTGATTTACGAAGCTCTTTATTAGTACCCTTATTCTTAATCTCGTTAATAAACCTATAATTAAAGATATATACTCCCTCTAGTACCTCTAAATATAAGGTAACCTTAAAGACCCCCTTTTCTAGGAGTCTTTCGATTTTACCTTAATAGGAGTCCTTATACTAAGCGTTATTCGTTAGGTATATGTCCCTTATCTCCTCTACTTCGATTCTGTTATCTTATAGGAATACTATAACTTTAGGTAGTATTTTACGAGGTCATCCTCTCTCGTGTTTTAGAGGAATAATAGAGGGAATTATACTTACTTCGCCTTAGTTATTACTATAGTTATATTCGGGATTAGGGCTAGAATCGTCGAGATTAAAGCTTTTATCTCTTTATAGGAATAGCTTTATAGAGGTTAATTAGAAGGAGGTATTACCTCGTAGTAAAGCTAGTATATACGACTCACCCTCTATAGATACTAGCTTATATAGCCCTTCCTACTAGCCTAGTTAATTAGTATTCTCTTTACACTATACTAAGACTTCTGAATTTAATAGAAGTTTATATATATTAGCTATAGAGGATCTATTATATATATTTAGGGCTCTTACTACTTCGTGACTAGCTCATATCCTCCTTATCTCCTTTATCGCTTTTCTTAGGGTATTTAATCGCTATATAACTAAAGGTAATAGAGGATTATATTCGCTTATTTAAGGTAAAGTACTATAAACTAAGAGTATAGGAATGATTCTATCTAGTCCTATAGTATTATTAATCGCTTTAAAAGCTATTTATAGTACTATATCCTTATTAATTCTATTAATTTCGGCGATAATAATCTTATAGGCTTGTTAAACTATATTATAGTATTATTCGACGATTCTAACTAAATAATAGGCTTCTATAGGTATAATCTTAATCTTAGTCCCTATTAAATTTGTAAGCTATACGAACTCTTTACTAGTAAACTACTTCCTAGTATCTATAGTAATCTAATTAGTATCACGGCCCTATAAAGGGAGCTCACGAATAGAGCACTTATAGGAAAGCTATTTATTAAGAAAACTAAGCTAAGGAGGAAAGAGAGCTCGAGTAGAGGTCCCTTAAGTATTTATAGTCTCTCGCTTATAGCTTAGCCTAATTAGGCTTAGTGTCCTAAATTTCCTAGAGAGTAGATTCCCTTAGTGGTATAGCCATATCACGTGTAAGCACGTTAGGTAACTATAGATACTAGAACTAGATACTAGGAGTTAGTATAGTATAGCCGTAATATCACCCCCCCCTTAAAAAAAGCTTATCCTCAAGTGGGTAGGTAGTATAGAATCGTTATCTAGATCGTCATAGTCCTCCGTTCTATTCTCTTAGGCTCGTACCTAGTCGGCTAGTCTCTTCGGTAAGCCTAGTTATTATCGATTAGCTAAGTAGTAGTCTCATAGCTTATAGGGAGAGTATTTTAGGTTAGAGGCTAGATACTAGTTAAGGTCCTCGTTATATCTAACCTAGCTAACCCTATACTTGAGCTTTCCCCGCTCTACCTTCGAAGCTAGGACCTCTTATACTTTGTACTCATAGTCTATTATGACTTGAATTAGTAGTAGTAGTTCGTTCTTCTAGCTAAGTAATAGGTCGTCTATAGCCTTATATAGATAGTCGAGTGAGAATATATTATGAATTTTGATACTCTTAGGTAGTTTAACCTTATAGGAGTTACCGATTTAGTATAGAATTAGGTAAGGCCCGGCTATTTAATAGTCTAGCTTACGACTAGGGCGATATGTCTTCTAATTCTTCGTCGATATATATACCTTATCTCTTACCGTGAAGTTCACCGTTAACGCTTAGCGTTAGTGTACTTCTTTATCTTCTTTTATACTTATTCTATATTCTCTTTACCTCTCTTTATAGTATCCTCTATTCGCCTAGTGATCTCTCGAGCTTTCGTAATACTTAGCTTATCTTAGGGCTCGGTCTTCGGAGTTAACTAGTCGAAGGAGGTTCGTAGGAGGCGCTATTAATGAGCTCGTATAGGGATATACTAATAGAGCTATATAGGAGGGTAGTTACATATAATCGAGTATTAGTAGGTACTCGTCCTAATCGTCTTAGTAATACACGACGTATAAGCGTAGTATTAATCGATATATTAGTTCATAATTTCTGTTTGTCCGTCGATCTATAGGTAGTATACTATCGATAGTTTAGCTTTATACCTAGAATCCTATTAAACTCTTTCTAAAATACTAATATGAATTACAGACTATAGTCGAAATAATAGAGACTAAGGGGCTATAGTACTAGTAAGCGGTTTAGAGGTATATTCTCGCTATTTCTTCTACTATAGTTATCTTATAGTAGGTATAGAAATAGCCTATTTACTTAATTAGTCGATTACTATATATATGTTATTATAGCCGGATTTTGAGGGAGGTATCGACTTAAAGTCTATAGCTATATACTACTATAGGTAGTCCGGAACTAGTAAAGGGTAGAGTAGTCTAGGGGTTCTATCTCTTAGTATATTCTTGTCTATAAGGTTAGTAGTTATATATATTAGGTAATATCGCTTTATATGTTTTTCTAATAGTACTATAGTTATAGTAGCTTATATGTCTTCTCTTTACTAGGGTATACTATAGAGACTTAATTATAGGCTTCACGGATTAGGTCTATATATAACTAGCTACTAGGGACTACGAGTTATCTGTTATATAATAATAACTTATCCTCTAATATAAAGTCGTTATCGTCCCGCTTAGCTTATTCACAGAGGGCTTATAGAGAGGGGCTTCGCGATTATCTCATAGGATTCGCTCGACTAGTTCACTAGTTTCGTCGAGGTCGTCTTATTATTCTAGAGGGGGAGAGGGAGTTAACTTCGATACTAAGGTCTTAGAGTACCTTCGGGTCGACTTAATCTTGAAATAGAAAGGCTTTAGTATAGTATTCCTCCTTAACCCTATCCTATTATATTACCTCGTCGTCTCGATATATAAGGGTATTAGCCTTTGTATTCTATTTACTGATCTATATTATATAATAAAGTAGTACTTAGCTAAGGCTTTAGCTTATCTTACTTACTAGCTCGTGAGTTTCTTCGTTAATATAAAGTACTCTAATATACGGTAGTCGTATAGATCTAGATCCGGCGAGTAGTCCCTTAAAGTTTAGGGTACTACTAGTCTAAAGACTATATAATAGCGAGTATTTCTTTATCATATATCTCGTAGTTATATTCCGTAGGTTTATAGTCTTAGAGAAGAAGGCTATAGGGTACTAGTCATCTCTATATTATTAAGAGAGAATACCGGTAATAATACTATCTAATATATTAGTCTTAATTATAGACTATCGCTCTAGATTATAGTAGCGAAGTAGGTCAGACGACGTTAGGCGGGCTTTGAGCTCTTCGAAAGCGTCCTAATAAGCCTTATTAAAGGAGAAAGGCATATCTATACGAGTAAGGTTCGTTAGAGGCTTAGTAATAATACTATAGTTACGAATAAACCTCCTATAGAAGTTATAGAACCCTAGGAAGGCTTATATTCCTCTTATAGTCTTTAGAGCTTCCTAATTCTTCACGATAGCGACCTTCTAGGGTCGACTTTAATACCGTCTATTGAGATAATAAAGCTAAGGTATTTCGTATATATAATATTAAACTATACTTCTTAATATCTACTTATAAGCCTATATCCGGAGACACTAGAGGACTTTCTTTATATAGAGTTCGTACTCTAGCTCGTCGTTCGAGTAAATAAGGATATTATCGAGATAAGCTATATAGAAGTCATCGAGGTAATTAAAGAGAATATCGTTTATATAATACTAGTAGGTACTAGCCTATTAGTTAACCTAAAGGGTAAGACTTTGTATTTATAAGCTCTATAGTGTATACGAAACGTCGTTAGCTCTTCCGCTTCGGGGTCTATATAGATCCGGTAGAAAGCTTATCAGATATCTAGCTTCGTGAAGATCTTCGCCCGACTAACTCTAGCTAGGGTCTCGTCGATAAGTAGAAGAGGGTACTAGTCCTTCCGGGTAATCTAGTTAAGCTTCTAGTAGTCGATATAGAATCGTAAGCTTCTATTAGCTTTTCTTACGAATAAGACAAGGGCCGGAATAGCGACTAGCTAGGAGCGATAAAGCCCTTATCGAGGTTTTCTAGGAGTATTTCTTTATAGCCTCTAACTCTACTATTATTATCTTATATAAAGGCTATACCTAGGTATTCCTCTACTTCCTTCTCTAATTATATCTTGTGATTATATAATTAATAGGAGGTAGGATATAGAGGCTTCTTTAGAGAAGACGTCTACGAATTCGGTATATCGGTCGGGGATCATAGGTTCTTTAGCCTCGAGAGGAGGCTCTCTTCGTTATTCTAGGAGGCTATCGATTTCGTAGAGACTTGTGGTAAATACTTCGTTCTTAGGTTATTAGATTATAGTATATACCTATAGAGCTAATCCGGCGATCTTAATAGGGGAGCTTCTACTAGCTTTCTCTCTATATATAGTCTCTTCTAGTAAGGTATATCTACGGGACAGACAATACTAGCTAGGGAGTCCTCTATTCGATAGTAATTCTCTCGAGTATCCTACTTATAAGAGCGTTTAATCTTTGGTTTCTAAGGGGTAGGAGCAGCTAGTGTAGGTATTAGCTCTTTATCTAGGTCTAATTCTAAATTAGTAGAGTCCTCCTCAGAGGTAGTATATAGAGAAGGGTCAATAGTAGAGTCGTCTTCTATATCATAGTTCTCTATAGTAGCTTATTTCCTAGCTACTCGCCGTTATCCTCCTTATCAAATACGCGGTTTCTGGCTTCGACGTCGGCTTAATAATCAGAGTAGGGAGTATACTTTAGGGTAGGGAGTAGAGCTTCTCGAGATATAGGGATCTCTCGTATAACTAAGAGTAATAGGGGTAAGCTCTTAGGCTATATTAAATATCGGTTTCGGATATCGAGAAGTAGGTTAAAGTATTCTAGCTATTTATAGCTAAGAATGAGATCGTGGATCCGAGTTTAAGGATTAATAAGGGGATATTATACTATCGTCTCTTATTAATAGTAGATATATCCTTAGGAAGTGAGTAATACGGTTCCTAGCTTACTATTATATCCCTTAATACTAATAGGCTTAGGTAAGCGCTAGAACTTGAGGTTAAAGAAGGTAATGATATCTATAGTAAGGAGAGTATTAATAAATACGAAACTATTTACTCTAGAGTTAGTAAGAGAGGAGACATTAACTAAATATCTATTATAAGATAAGCTATAGGGTATAGTCAAGTATAGTCCTCCTATTAACTAGTCTAGGTTAATCTCTATGAGATTAACCCTAAGTTTACCTAAGAAGGAGTCTTTTCCTAGGCCTCCTCGTTTCCTGATACTCATCTATATTAGCCTCTATAAGTTCATCGTCTTCCTATAGTTCCTTAATATCGGTAATACGCTTTAGTACCGGTAGTCGGTACTATATGACTAGTTTAAGAGTAGTTAAAGTAGGTTAAGGCTAAGGCGGGGTACCCTCTCTCTTAATAGCTAGCTTACTAATAGTCGGGGATACTCGGGCTAGTGTAAAGGTATAGGGAGTCGCCGTATAGAGTTTAGGGTAGAGGATATAGAGGTCGAGGCTTATAGGGTATCTATAGCTCGAGCCTTAATACGCTCTCGGAGGTTCTTATAGGCTTATAATACCTTTAGCTCGGAATCGATAAACGAAGTAATATAGTATAAGTCCTAGAGGATACAATAGAGTAGCGCTAGCTCACGAGTTACGTTTAGAGAGGAAGTATTAACTTATTATATAGATTATTAAGGTAGTCTTACGGTAGATCTAAGCTTCGTCTAGCTAAGTAGATAAACTTAGTCTTAAACTTATAGAAAGTCTAAACCTCCTTTATTCGCAAGTACTTATATTCGTGTCTAGCCTCACGTATATAGTACGGGTTAACGAAATACTTACTAAGGTAGTCGATTATCTCCTTAGTTATCTTAAAGGGATTAGTGGTATTAGGCTTATATTGAGTAAATAAGTATTATTAGGTATTACCTTTAGTATAATTAAAGATATAGTATATACGGGTATCCTCGTTAGTATAGTAGTCGGTATTAACTTTGAATTTGCCTATGATCTAGATTTACTAATAGTCGTAGGTTAGGTCTTTATTATCGCCGAGCTTTATAGGATCTAGAACCTTTACGGAGCGGTACTAGCTATACTTAGGGACGTCTCTAGCCGGACGTACTCGTTTAATAGAAGGGATAAGGGAGTTAGGTACCGTATCATAGTACTTAGATTAGGCGCGTATATTACCCGGAGCGTGGCCTCTACTAATAGAACGTCCTCGGGGAGCCTCGTCTTTATCGAGTAAGCGAGCTAGATTAGTAGCTAAGCCGTTTATAGTCGCGTGGTTAGCCTAGGCGTCTATCTAGAACTTGATTTGGGCTTATTATAATATGAGTATATTAGTATAGATATCAGATAAGGTAAGAGATCCTCTTAGGGTAGAAGGTCCTACTCTAGAGGCGTTCTTAGAACTAGACGTGAGAGGAGGAATCATAGGATATAGGTAGAAGCCCTTAGAGGAGCTATCGGCGCGGGAAGTTATATTAAAGGTATTGTGGGTATATAGATCGTTCGTATAGAGTCGTTCTTTAGAAGTAAATAATCGTCTCAGGGGGGATATTCTAGAGCTTTCCTAGGTAGAAAGAGAGAGCTTAGTTTAATATCACAGCCCTATAAAGGGAGCTCACGAATAGAGTACTTATAGGAAAGCTATTTATTGAGAAAACTAAGCTAAGGAGGAAAGAGAGCTCGAGTAGAGGTCCCTTAAGTATTTATAGTCTCTCGCTTGTAGCTTAGCCTAATTAGGCTTAGCGTCCTAAATTTCCTAGAGAGCAGATTCCCTTAGCGGTGCGGCCACATCACGTGTAGGCACGTCAGGTGACTATAGATGCCAGAACTAGATGCTAGGAGTTGGTATAGTATAGCCGTGATAATTAGGAAGTCCTAAATAAGTATTAATCTAGTACTATTTTAGGGTGTCTTATATATATTAAGTACTAAGGCTCTATAGTTATTATCCCGCTTAATACTATATTCCTTTATTAATAATATATAATATAGGCTTCTCGAATATATAGAAAATATCGATAATAATAGAGAAATTAAAGCTAATATTATCTCTTAAGTTAAACTTAAATTAGCTAAGTGATTTCCTATTTAATTAGTATTATTTATAGTATCTTATAAGGTATTCGAGGGCTTATTTATTAACTTTATAGCTTACTTATTCTAGGATATTTCGTAGTTTCTCGATTAATAAATAACTAAATTAATGATATAATTATCGTAATTTAGGTTCTATAAGGAAATAAGAGTTAGAGGTAAAAGATTCTAATATAAAGGTCTTAAGTAAGGTATCCTAGAGGAGGAAAGAATAACTAAATCGTCGTATTACTAATATCTACTTCCTAGTAAACGTAATTAATTAATTCCTGAGGTTATTAAAATAGACCTTTAGTTTATCTATATCTACTAAGCTAAGTAAAAATAGAGTTTTCGAGAGTATAATATAGAATCGTATAAGCCCGATTAGTGTATCTATAATTATAGATCCTAAGGAAGACGATATACCGATTCCGAACTTGACTTTAATACTCCCTTTAGTAGATCTATTAAGCTCGATATTATCGTCTATTTATTATAAAGCTTGGAATTAATCGAGACTAGTAGTTGAGTATTTAGTAGCTCTAGTATCTATTATAATTTCATAAAAGCGGTTAGTATTATACCTAGATATACCTCCTATTATAAAGGTTTAGGCGTCCTCTATAAGTAGTTTATCGGATTCCGTAGTATTATTCTCTCTTATTAATAAGTAGGTATAAGAGCGGTTTATGAGGTTATTTATAAGGTTACTAGCCGTATTTAATAGCTTAGGAGGTTATAAATCAGGTATAGTAAAGAGGGTTTTAACTAAGGTAAAGTAGGAATCCTACTCCTTAGGGTCCTCTATATCTACTAGTAAGGTATTAAAAGCACTACTTAATTCTTCTTCTCTACT
The DNA here is from genome assembly GCA_021399475.1 of Hyaloscypha finlandica. NCBI lineage: Eukaryota > Fungi > Ascomycota > Leotiomycetes > Helotiales > Hyaloscyphaceae > Hyaloscypha > Hyaloscypha finlandica. The sequence goes on from JAJTUR010000317.1 coordinate 17,811, forward strand.
CCTATTACTATATTCATCTCTCCTTTCCCCTTTAATTAAAGCTATATAGTATAAATACGCCCTTATAAACTTCCTCTTAAAGTCTAGGGAGTCTATAGCTCTGAACTTATAGAGGTTTCTAGCTCTAAATTAAGCCTTCTTGTCTTATTACTCCTTATCTATATATTTCTAAGATTAATAGTCTAGTTTCCCGTATATAAAACACGACTTTGAGGGGTCTATATCTTATTCGCGGGGTCTATAGGGGCTCGTGTAGTCGGTGTAGTATTAACGATTTCCGAACTAGTAGTTATCTAAGTAGTTATTTGAGTGATATTATTAATTAGTAAAGAAGGTATCTATATTATTCGGATTAAGCTTCTTAAAGGCCGTAATTAAGGACTATAGCTTATAGAGAAGCTTACTAAGGGCCGCTAGAGGGTCTAAAACAGCGAATTTATATGCTTCGGAGTCTTAATAAGTAGTGATAATTTTGTTATAGAGAAACTCTATTATCCTTAAGGCGGGTATAAGGCTATATTATAGTTCATATAGTTCGTTAATTATTAACTAAACGATCTTAAAGGTCGATTTTCCCGTGTATTTCTCTATTATTAAAGACTATGTAATCGTGTTCTACTAGTCTAGATTTCGTCGTTAATATCTAGGGCCTTTAAAGAAGCTATAGAGGTGTGTAGTAATATACTCGAATAAGTCCTTAGATATCTAGTTATTATAGAAGTAGTCTAGTACTAGCCCCTTAAGTATAGTAAGAAATGCCTTTATAATAGCCTCTTTCAGAAGCTCTATATATTCGTAAATATCATAGAAAATAGTGAGTTTCTAATTAAAGCTACTATTCCTACTATCCCACTTTAGTTCATTCGTATAGATTCTAGTAATCTCCCTAATTAGCTTCGTTCTATTTCTAGTGAACCGACACTAATTAGTTAGTACTTTCAGATTAGAGGTAGATTTAATAGAAAGCTTTAAAGTATTCGGTAGCCGAGGGTAATCTAATCTATTCCTATATCGAAGGGGGAAACTACTTATTAACTCCTTGAAGTATTCGGTAGCCGAGGGAGAATAATAACTAGTTTTTACTAGCGGAAATAGCTATTTACTTAGTATAGTACAGCTAGCCATATACTATCGATTTTCGCGATTTTAGGTAGTTTTGATATTCAGATCACATGACTACGGACATATCCGAGATTATGTGACTTTGGTATTTCATATAAGAAGGTTAGAGTTTCTATAGCTATAGAGTAATAATTATATATCACTTTTATACTTTGAGTTCTATATACTTATATACTGATTTTGTACTACTTTATGTCTACTTTATAGTTATTATTTTTTAGTGTTTTTACTATTAGTTTATTTTATACTCTATAGCATTTTATATAGGTTTTTGTCTTACTATATTTTTCCCTCTTATATATTTATTAGTAAGTAATATAGGGAGATTAAACTTCGTAGTTAAGGAGAATACTCTTATAAAGCCCTAAGAGTACTCTATAAGACGGATTATTACATAATAAGTTTAGGAAAAAGGGGGTAGTTACGATACCTTATACCTAGGGCTAAAGTATTAAGGATATATGAGAAGTAATTTCGGGTTTTACCCTAATTTCCGAAGTATATAGGTATTTTAATAGGAGATAATTATAAGATATAGTAACGAATATAATAAGTAGAGACGGTAGAAATAGAGGCTAACTATAGAAGGAAATAAAATTGAGGAAATAGAATTAGTAAAATTATACCGAGATAGCTATAAGCGGACCAAAGTTAGAAATAAGCCTTAGTACTCGGAAATAAAGTTATACTATTACTTTATATATTAATATTAATTATAGTAAAGGTTAGAATAGAAATAATATTAATTTAGATAGAGCGGATTACCTTTTTAAGTAAAAGGGATATCCGGAAAGAGGAATACCCTTAATCTTAATAAAAAAGTAAATAGAAATTAGAAAAAGATAAGGAAAAATCAGAAATAAGAAATTAAATAAGAAAATTAGGAAAGCCTTTAGGTAAAGGAAAGCTATTAAGTAATATTATTAAGAGGAAATTAGAGAAGATAGAGAAATCGGGAAAATTATTATTATTATTATTATTACTTTCTTTATCTATAGTACTATTAAGTATATTAGAATTAACTAAGACAAATAGATTTATTAGAGGTATTAAGCCTACGAAGTATAAGTAATTAGAGTAAGACTAGAAAAGTAGTATTATTATTACTACTAATACTAAAATAAGGATACTAGCTAAGGATATTATCGATAAGTGAGACCTCTTAGATACTAGTTCTAATCTCTAAGGATACTATTAGCCCTTTGGAGTCTTCTATAAAGATCTATAGGTATAGAAACACCTAAATTAGCTACTAGGATAACTAAAGAGAATAAGATAACTAAAGAGAAGTATATACTAGTACTAGGCTTGAATTTACTACTTCTCTTTCTTAAGGTATACTATAGTTTAATAGATAGAATATTTCAACTTCCTAGAATAGTATATAGATATATATAAGGACTACTATATCCCTAATAACGTTAAATAAGAAAGGATTATATATTATATCTCCTAGGTCTTTAAGGAATAGATTAAGGCTATACTAGAATACTATATTAATAACCCGAGGCTTACTAGGAAACTAAGTTTTACGAAGCCCTAATAAAGGAGTTCTGGGAAAACGACTAGGAAACAATTAGAGTTAGTCGTGACTACCTTTCTAGGATTATTACTTAGGCTAAGGCTAGAGGTTTATCTACGAAGTCTTATATTAATATATTTAATAGGTATCTAAGGAACTAATATAAAAGAAAGAACTAGACGAGATTACTTAATACCGGGAATTTATATAAGGACTACCCTTAGGAGCTAGAGACCGGATTCTTAAGGATATAGCTTTTAAGCTTACTAATGTTTTAATATATATATATAGTAAGATATATAAGAAAGCTATACTATTTTACTAATATAAAGAGAAAAAGCATTACTTTAATATTACTAATAACTTAGATATAGCTAAGATTCAATAGAAATACCTAGAGGAAGTAGTATATAAATTAATCCTAGTATAGAATTCGAATATACCTTACTAGTTCCCCTTATAATTAATATTTACCCTAATTCTGAACTAGTATATATAGAGCTTAGACCTTAGTCTATAGTAATTCCTATAAAACCGATAAAAAGTAGTAAACCTATAAAAGCGGATAATATCGACTTTTTAATATAGAGCCTAGAAAAACTAATAATTACTACTATTACTTAAAAGGACTTATAAAAATAACTCTAAAATATTATAGCTTCTATCTAAGACGATATCTATAGAATATTTATATAGCCTAGATAGTAGTAATAAAGATAGTAGTATCCTTAGTTTAGTGAGTATAACTCGGGCTCTCGTGGCGGATATAGTAGTAATAGAGGAAGAGGTTATAGAGGATTATATAATAGGTATAGTAGATATAGATAGAGTCTAGGAGCGAATATAGGACCTAGAATAGTAGAAAGAGCTTAGTAAGAGAGAGAAAACGTTATATAAGTTAATACTACTTACGAAGTAATATAAGATATAAGGCCGAAGTATTACTATAGATATTATAGCTAGAAGAAGGATAATACTATTAATCTAAATTACGACTATTTTACCTGGATATATTATCCCTTAATAGAGGAGCTTTAGAATATAGGATATATCTATAGAGATAACTATAAGTAGTATAAAGGACTATATAAGATAAGGTAAGCGAGTATACCTTTCTTTCTTTAGAATAATTATCGTTAGTATAATTAGATTATTTCTTAGCTTTATAGAATAGAATATAACTATAATATTATAGCAAGACCTAGAAATATTTAATAATTAGCTAGAGAAGCTTAAATAGTAAGATAGGAAAGGGAAGCTATAATAGCTATAGTACTAGCTAGAAATAAATAAGCTATTTAACTTAGAGCAAATAGTATAGGATTCGGAGATCCTTCTAGAGTCGGAATTAATAGTTAATATAAGGAAATGAATATACTTAATATTACTATTAATACTATATCTAGTTCTATAGCTAAAAGAAAGGAAAAGATATAGAAATAGTTAAGGAAGTCTTCTAGAAGCGACTAAAGCTAAGGAAAAGATACTATATATAAAGAATAAAGAATACTATTATTCGAGGGGCTAGATACTAGAGGGGTCTAGTAGATAAATAGAGGTTAATATAACTAAGGATAAGTTAAATAAGTAGGAAATATAGGGACCTTAAACTATAAGGAGATACCTAAGCCTAAAGTCAATAATATACTAAAAGGATTACTAAAGAAAGTAACTATTCTATTCTAAGGATATAGAAAGAGATAAAGATACTTATTAATACCCTAAAGATACTAAATCTAGTTACTACGCTTTATAATTAGTAGATTAAGGATAATTCTTCTTACTTACTATTATAGAAATAGGAAATACTATTATAACTAGTATAGTAGGATAAGTAAAAGATCTACGAACTTACTACTATAGTATATATAATAGATAAATAATTAAGGGAGCTAATATTCTAGCTATTTATTAGGACCTAAGAAAGTTATTTAACTAGAGGGAATAATATCAATATTATTCATTATTAGCTTAGAAGTATATTATATAAGCTCCGAAAATAGATTCGTCCTTAGAGGTCTATAAGGTATTATTAAATTAATAGAATAATTAATACTAGAGTAGAGGTTAATATTCTCCCTAAAAGGATCTTAAGAAGTATTAGTAGAGTAGTATATAGTACTATAGATTACTATATATCTACTACTATAGGTAACGAATTCGGTTCTTAGGAATAGCTAAACTCAGGATTAAAGTTATAGATAGAGTAGGATATAAAGATACCTTTTTCCTAGTTAAAGAAGTACCTAAGATTCTCTAGTTAGCCTTTTATAGTAAAGATAAGGATAAATATTAAATATAGAAGTAATAGTTTATAGGATAGAGTATTTACTAATCCGGATAATAATAGAAATACGTATACTATTATAATTATTCTACCTTTAAAGAAGGATACTAGATAATATAGAAAGAGATCTATAAGAGGATATTAAGCTCCTAGAGTTAAAGAAGTAAGTATTCTAAGATAGAGATAGAAGTAAAGAGGAAAACTAAGGCCTAGTATCTCGACTAGTATTAGTACTAGGGAAAATAGAGAGATACTAGATTTCTATAGATTTCTTTAATTTAGGTTCTAGAGTTTAGGAAAAGGAGATATTTTTAGTGAAACTAAAGTAGAAAAGGCCCTAGTTATAGTATTAATAAAAGTAGTTCTAGAGATAATAGAGGAAAAAGCTTAGAGGGTATTAAACGAAGATATTTCTAAGGAAGAAGTAAATAAGTATCTCCCTATAGTAAAGGAATATATACCTAGTATTACTAAACCTAGAATATAAGAATAAGAAGGGTTCCTAAAGATATAAGAAAGTTATAGAGATTCTTAGGAGAATTAGATAAAAAAGGAGTCCTCTTACCTAATTAAAAAGGAATATAGTAGGAAGGTTTATAAATTCAGGGGATTAGATAAAAAGGGACTTAGAGAAAATAGTACTAGTATACTTAAGGATAAAGATAATTATCCTAGTTATTTATAGTTATAGGAGCTTATAAGAGAAAAGCTTAGAAAGTCTACTAGTAGACATAAATAATAGAATAAGAGAAGGGCCTAGAGGTAT
>JAJTUR010000318.1:0-5000 GCA_021399475.1 Hyaloscypha finlandica
TTATAGTGTGTTTAGGCATTGCTATTATGGTTCTTAGGGGTCTTATGGCTTAAGTGTTTTATAGTGACCACGATTATCGCTGCGAAGGTTCTCCTACAGGTGTTCAGTGTTCCGATAGCACTAATAACTATACCCTGATCTTATTTAGTTAGTGTTAAGGCCATAGTAGGGGCTCCGGGTGAACTACGGTATGGTGTGATGCGATAGGGGGCTGGACCCTTATGGTGGGTGCATGGGCACTCTTTAATCCTATTTAGTTAGGTGCGAAGGACGGTTAGGAGCCTTTCGGGGTGGACTGCCAGTGCCAATTAAGTGCTGAAACCCAGTGGCATACCTTATTCCTATTAGATTAGGTGTAAAGGCAGCTGCACGGGGCCTATTGTACCATAATTGCATACTCATCGACCTACTCTGGTACTCTGAAAGCGGTCTTCGGGTCGCGTGGAAGGGTCTGGACGGGCGAGGGGTTAGCGCCAAAGTAAGCTCGTGTCTTGACACTCGCTTATAGAGGTACCTGAAGACCTGGCAGCTTCGGCTTGTTAGGCTCTGATGGAGTCTGTGGATGACTGACCGATGGTTAGGCCTATTCTAAGACACTTGGGGGTAAGCCTAAGCTGGTATCCGTCCTATGGACGTGACCGGCAGACGGTATCCTCCTCTTGCAGGGCGTATGTTACACCGTGGGACGTGCGATGCACTGAACTGACGTGTGGCGGACCGTTCTGTGGGGAACCTAGTGGGGGCAAATGGACGGGTGGGCGACCCCGTGAGCTATTGCTCCGGGGGTTGACCCTGCCCAGCGGTGCTTAGCACTGCGGTCAGATAACACAGCTCTGCCGGGCTTTATTGCTCGGTTGCTAACGGCTCCGGCCCGCGGCGCAAGATAGTTACCTGGTTGATTCTGCCAGTAGTCATATGCTTGTCTCAAAGATTAAGCCATGCATGTCTAAGTATAAGCAATCTATACGGTGAAACTGCGAATGGCTCATAAATCAGTTATCGTTTATTTGATAGTACCTTACTACTTGGATAACCGTGGTAATTCTAGAGCTAATACATGCTAAAAGGCCCGACTTCGGAAGGGTCGTATTTATTAGATAAAAAACCAATGCCCTTCGGGGCTCCTTGGTGATTCATAATAACTTAACGAATCGCATGGCCTTGTGCCGGCGATGGTTCATTCAAATTTCTGCCCTATCAACTTTCGATGGTAGGATAGTGGCCTACCATGGTTTCAACGGGTAACGGGGAATTAGGGTTCTATTCCGGAGAGGGAGCCTGAGAAACGGCTACCACATCCAAGGAAGGCAGCAGGCGCGCAAATTACCCATCCCGGACACGGGGAGGTAGTGACAATAAATACTGATACAGGGCTCTTTTGGGTCTTGTAATTGGAATGAGTACAATTTAAATCCCTTAACGAGGAACAATTGGAGGGCAAGTCTGGTGCAGCAGCCGCGGTAATTCCAGCTCCAATAGCGTATATTAAAGTTGTTGCAGTTTAAAAAGCTCGTAGTTGAACCTTGGGCCTGGCTGGCCGGTCCGCCTCACCGCGTGCACTGGTCCGGCCGGGCCTTTCCTTCTGGGGAGCTGCATGCCCTTCACTGGGTGTGTCAGGGAACCAGGACTTTTACTTTGAAAAAATTAGAGTGTTCAAAGCAGGCCTATGCTCGAATACATTAGCATGGAATAATAGAATAGGACGTGTGGTTCTATTTTGTTGGTTTCTAGGACCGCCGTAATGATTAATAGGGATAGTCGGGGGCATCAGTATTCAATTGTCAGAGGTGAAATTCTTGGATTTATTGAAGACTAACTACTGCGAAAGCATTTGCCAAGGATGTTTTCATTAATCAGTGAACGAAAGTTAGGGGATCGAAGACGATCAGATACCGTCGTAGTCTTAACCATAAACTATGCCGACTAGGGATCGGGCGATGTTATCTTTTTGACTCGCTCGGCACCTTACGAGAAAATCAAAGTCTTTTGGGTTCTGGGGGGAGTATGGTCGCAAGGCTGAAACTTAAAGAAATTGACGGAAGGGCACCACCAGGAGTTCACCAAAAATGTGATAATAGCAGACTCTGCTCTGAAAGCCGCCTGTAAAAGGGTCGGTGGTTGTCCCGGGCTTCGGGCCGAACAAGTGCTAGTCACGCAAGTGGCAACATCGCCCAACTGCGGGAACGTCCTAAAGCTCTACCTACCAACCTACCGTCGAAAGGCGTCAGGGGCCCGGCTAACGCCCGGGGTACGGTCACAACGGTAGAGATGGTACAATGGATTATCCGCAACCAAGCCCCTACAGCAACTCGCCACGGGGAAGGTTCAGAGACTAAACGGCGGTGGGCTCACGAGGAGCTTAAGATATAGTCCGTCCGGGGATCAGCATCCCACGGATCTAAATGGGAGCCTGCGGCTTAATTTGACTCAACACGGGGAAACTCACCAGGTCCAGACACAATAAGGATTGACAGATTGAGAGCTCTTTCTTGATTTTGTGGGTGGTGGTGCATGGCCGTTCTTAGTTGGTGGAGTGATTTGTCTGCTTAATTGCGATAACGAACGAGACCTTAACCTGCTAAATAGCCAGGCTAGCTTTGGCTGGTCGCCGGCTTCTTAGAGGGACTATCGGCTCAAGCCGATGGAAGTTTGAGGCAATAACAGGTTAACCTTCACAGGCCTGTAAAGAAGTGGGAGAGATCCCGCTAGTTAGTGTTCTCACTAGCTAAACACCTGGTTCGGAGAACGCTTGCAGGAGACTGCGTGCCGATTCCGAGTGCAGCCCTTGAATGGGCGCACGTAACGCGCGGTAAGGTGTTGCTCGGTTCAACCGGGTTAAGGTACGTGCTCTTCCACTCTGAAAAGAGTGCTATAGGAGAAGGGCTACGGCCGATGCCTATGGGGTTTATACGGTACCTGGTACGGTATAGGCTGGGTGGTCAAAGATCCCGATCTTTTTCCACAGCTGTGATGCCCTTAGATGTTCTGGGCCGCACGCGCGCTACACTGACAGAGCCAACGAGTTCATTCCTTGTCCGAAAGGTCTGGGTAATCTTGTTAAACTCTGTCGTGCTGGGGATAGAGCATTGCAATTATTGCTCTTCAACGAGGAATTCCTAGTAAGCGCAAGTCATCAGCTTGCGCTGATTACGTCCCTGCCCTTTGTACACACCGCCCGTCGCTACTACCGATTGAATGGCTCAGTGAGGCTTTCGGACTGGCCCAGGGAGAGTGGCAACACTCACCCAGGGCCGGAAAGTTGTTCAAACTTGGTCATTTAGAGGAAGTAAAAGTCGTAACAAGGTTCCCTTCTGCAGCGCAGCTCCGGAGACCTTGCACCCCTTATGGGAGGCAGCACGACGATAAACAAAGCTCGCCGCGTGCAAGTTGGCCGCACGGTCAGCAACACAATCGAATTGACGGGGACCTCCTAAAGCCTGCAACACCAACCGTCCGGGGAAACTCGGGCGGGGCCCTCACGGGGTGGTAAGAGAGTGCAGGATGAACAATGGACGATCCGCAGCGAAGACCCTACCGGTGAGAGCCCACGGGTACCGTTCACAGACTAAGTGATTGTGGGCGGGGCGTCAGGCCCCGTCTAAGATATAGTCGGTCTCTGCTCGAAAGGGCAGAGCCTAGCGCGTCCGTAGGTGAACCTGCGGAAGGATCATTAAAGAATCGCCCCGTTTTTTGAAATGGGTTCTATTCCCAAACCGTGTATACATACCTTTGTTGCTTTGGCAGGCCGCCTTTTAGGCGTCCGGCTCGGCTGACTGCGCCTGCCAGAGGACCCAAACTCTTTTGTTTAGTGATGTCTGAGTACTATATAATAGTTAAAACTTTCAACAACGGATCTCTTGGTTCTGGCATCCGATGAAGAACGCAGCGAAATGCGATAAGTAATGTGAATTGCAGAATTCAGTGAATCATCGAATCTTTGAACGCACATTGCGCCCCTTGGTATTCCGAGGGGCATGCCTGTTCGAGCGTCATTATAACCACTCAAGCCTCGGCTTGGTCTTGGGGTTCGCGGTCTCGCGGCCCTTAAAATCAGTGGCGGTGCCGTCTGGCTCTAAGCGTAGTAATTTTCTCGCTATAGGGTCTAGGCGACCACCTGCCAAAACCCCCCATTCTTTACGGTTGACCTCGGATCAGGTAGGGATACCCGCTGAACTTAAGCATATCAATAAGCGGAGGAAAAGAAACCAACAGGGATTGCCTCAGTAACGGCGAGTGAAGCGGCAACAGCTCAAATTTGAAATCTGGCTCTTTCAGGGTCCGAGTTGTAATTTGTAGAAGATGCTTTGGGTGTGGCTCCGGTCTAAGTTCCTTGGAACAGGACGTCATAGAGGGTGAGAATCCCGTACGTGACTGGGTGCCTTCGCTCGTGTAAAGCTCTTTCGACGAGTCGAGTTGTTTGGGAATGCAGCTCAAAATGGGTGGTAAATTTCATCTAAAGCTAATATTGGCCAGAGACCGATAGCGCACAAGTAGAGTGATCGAAAGATGAAAAGCACTTTGGAAAGAGAGTTAAACAGTACGTGAAATTGTTGAAAGGGAAGCGCTTGCAACCAGACTTGCGCGCTGTTGATCATCCGAGCTTTTGCCCGGTGCACTCGGCAGCGCTCAGGCCAGCATCGGTTTTGGTGGGCGGATAAAGGCCTTGGGAATGTAGCTCTCTTCGGGGAGTGTTATAGCCCTCGGTGCAATGCGCCCTACCGGGACCGAGGACCGCGCTTCGGCTAGGATGCTGGCGTAATGGTTGTAAGCGACCCGTCTTGAAACACGGACCAAGGAGTCTAACATCTATGCGAGTGTTTGGGTGTCAAACCCATACGCGTAATGAAAGTGAACGGAGGTGAGAACCCTTAAGGGTGCATCATCGACCGATCCTGATGTCTTCGGATGGATTTGAGTAAGAGCATAGCTGTTGGGACCCGAAAGATGGTGAACTATGCCTGAATAGGGTGAAGCCAGAGGAAACTCTGGTGGAGGCTCGC
>JAJTUR010000318.1:10000-12500 GCA_021399475.1 Hyaloscypha finlandica
TTAGGCACTAAACCAGAGATGCTCTACATAATGGTGTGGCGCTAGCGAGGTAACTATGCCTAATTAGGAAGTTACTACATTCGGGTTACCCTGCGAGGTCTCACATATATAGATCTGTTCAGCGCGCGAATCGGGACAACTTTCATTTTTAGCGTTTTTTATAGTGGGTAACACCTATAACTCTAGGCCTCGAGTGTACTATAACCACTGAGTTGTGATATTCTAGTGTATTAACTTCACTATTTAGTGATATATAGGCCTTATAACAACATTTATAGGTAGTAAGTAAAGGATGGTCGTTCTAATGGTAAGACGCTAGTAGAGCTACTAAGCCAGATCGGGAAGTTACTACATTCGAGTTACCCTGCACTCACATAGTGGTTACCCTGCACGAGGACTTGGTGAAATATCTGTGACCGTTACCCTGGACTCACAAATTGGTTACCCTGCATACAAAATTGAACAGGGTAACCAAAATGTGGCAGCCTAGGGAATCTTCCTTTAGGGTATCCTTATAGGGGTTATGCCCTGTAATTATAGCGGCCTCACATGCTATAGTCTGAGTCTAATTCAAGTTAGGCTATTAACTTATTAGGTTACTAATAAAAGTATATACTAAGTGATTTAACTAGTATAAAACATACTCGAGGGGTTTTAATAGTATGGCCCTAGTAGTCTGACTAAGCTTAATTAGGGAGGTACTAGTTATTGAATATGGTCATGTGACATACACGTGCACATGACCACGTGTAAGGCCAACTAGCCTGTTGAAGGGATGCACGTGCACGTGTAAGTGAAGTGTGTAAGGTAGAATCTTGATTTATTTCTTATAGAATGGAAGGTGGGCAGAGCCCACCTTATATACATGTGTGCTCGGCTAGTTGGCCTTGCACGTGGTCATGTGCACGTGTATGTCACATGACTATATTCAACATAGCCAAGCACACACGTATATAAGGTGGGCTCTGCCCACCTTCCATTCTATAAGAAATCAATCAGATTAGACTACCCTTCGATCAGTTTGGACCCCCCCCTAGAATTTGTCGGAAAATATTTTCTGACCAAAATCATATGCAGACGATGTCTAGAGCTAAACGGGGTCGGTGGGTATATAGAGGGGGTCAGTCAGAGGTACCAGGTATGAGGGAGATACTTAGGGGGCCTGATAGATGATGGCAGAGTGTAGATATAGTATTAGGGGTAACTATAGAAGGCAATGAGTTAGGTTATAGGGGGATTTATAGTGAGTCGTGCACTATCATTTAGGGACCTGGGGCTTGTGGGTATCGGGGGTGCGTGGGAATTAGGGGATCGTAGCCTCCGCTATAGGTGAGGCCTAACCCGGTGAGGGTCAGGCTACTATAGGGGGCTAAAAGGGGGGAAGGTGGAGGGTAGAGGTGTGAGTGATGGGGTGCGCAGGGTAACTGGAATGTGAGGGGCGGATCCTAGAGGGAGTTGGTTCTCTGTGTTTATATTATTTTCTCTCGATTCCCTCCTCTCTTCTTTCACTCCTCGAGGGGACCCACTTTAATTTCTTGTATTATTTAAGCAGGGTAACCCTAATGTGAATACAGGATATATCGACGGAGGGAGGTTCTTACGTAAGGTTAGAGAGGGTAACTGGTCTGTGAAGACTTTAGGGGCTTGTTACATTGAAGTTACCTGGCTATGCAGGGTAAGTATTTTGTGGGGTTACCCTGTTGGTGAGGGTAACCGGTTGCAAGGTAAGCACTTCTCACATTCGGGTTACCCTGCTGGACAGGGTAGCTCCACAGTGAAGTTACCCTGCACAAGATTCCGAGATCTGGTTGTGCAGGGTAATCCAGATGTGAGGGTGATCTCTGGGAGGCGCCATGGTGCTAAGTGAGCTCCGGGGGGTAATCGGGGCTACTTTTGCTTTTAGGGCATTTTTATAGGGGGCAGAGCCTGTAATTATAGGGGTTGAGGCGCTACACGCAGGTTTATTTCAGGTGGTAGGGCTCTAACTCGTGAACTTAGTGTATAAGTACCTTCTGTATTCATTTTATAGGGCTTAAGTAGCCTGTGGTGAGTCGCCTGTAGCGGGCCCGGGCTGGGAGGGGTGGCGAGACGCGTCCAAGGGCCGCGCCTCTCACAGTGCGGTTACCCTATCTAGCAGGGTAACTCAAATGTTGTACAGGGTAACCGTGATGTAACTACAGGGTAACTCGTTTGTGGGCAGGGTAACCTGGATGTGAAGCAACCCCCCCCCCCCGATGAATTTATCGGAAAATAAGAGGGGGGGGTCCCCAGCAAAATTGATTTTCCCTAATTCTTATAGCTAGCACTATGTCTAATATATTGCCTAGGGCCATTTTTTACGTAGATTCCAGTGGTGGTATCCATCTAGCGATTAGAAGCCCCTAGGAGGCGCTATAAGAGGTGTGCAGATTGCCTAGTCACATACACCATTGGATAGAGCGCGAGAAACTATATCGGGGACGTTTTGGGACCCTATAGAGCCGTAATATAGGGTATTAGG
>JAJTUR010000319.1:0-23213 GCA_021399475.1 Hyaloscypha finlandica
ACCTAACGCTCACCGGCCATCAGAATCGGAAAGAAGAGGACTGCCGGTGTCTCCAGGCAACATCACAAAACTCATCACACTCTCGTCCTCCATCCAACACACGTTGGCCCTCTCATCACGAAGCACAGAGACAGAAACCGCGTATCCATTCTTCGTATCGTATTCTCCAACCAGCTATAGTGACATCAATCATCAATCATCATCCTCCGTATTCCTCGTCAACGGCCCCACAAGCCCCAGCATCCGTCGTCCGAGTAGATCATCCTCACTCGCCAAACTAACCATACTCTTCTGTCTCCGCATGCCTGTGTCCTTCCTTCTCTCGCCCTTCTCCCTCAACTGCTCCTTCAACAATTTCTCTTTCCTCCTTCGCTCCTCCTCCCTTTTGCCTCTCGGGGACATACTCATCTCTAGTCCCATATCTTCATCCCCTGAACTCTCTGTTCGTCTCCTCTGATGATGCTGATGGCCACCTCTACTTGAGGAGCTCAAGTATCCAGAAGGCCCAGGCGTGGAGATCGTAATTTGGGAATTGAGGTCGCGTTCTTCTGACGCGGCAAAGATATGTTCGATCCAGCGGGAGCAGCGATGGATGTATTTCCACCCCTCGGGAAAGACACCAACGAATTGGAGGAATCCATGGGAGATGCCTGGGATGAGAGTTACTTCCACGACATCTCGGTCATCGAATTCTTTTCTTAGCCGGACATCGGAGGATTGCTGTGCGTGTGCAGCGGCTTTTGCCCTGCGGATGCGGCCGGCAAAGATGACAGTGTCGTCGACAAGGGGATCACGCTCTCCTGTGAGGAAATAGGTTTTCGGGAACTGTGAGAGCAATGAGTCTGGGGCGAGAATGGGAGAAAGAAGGTAATCTTGTGAGAAGTCGGGCCGGTTATGTGGGCCTATGTAGAGGATAATCATCGCTCGCATCATTTCGGGGGAGAGGATACGGTCGTTGAAGTAAGAGATCATGCTTGACATTGCCAGGCGTGTCTTCAGTGGTTCTGGGTGGTGCGAGCCCGAGGATTGGTGCTCAGGAGGTGGGTGTTTTCGGGGAGTTATTGGAGAGAGCAGGGTTGGTCCCGCTGCAGAAAATTGCGGGGAAGGGAGGGTGATGGATGTTGGGCGGACGGGCTGGAGGCTCGTGACATCTGGTGGAGAGGTGATGTTTGGTGTGGAGCCGTTATCTTCTTCTTCGGACTGATGGGGTGTGCCTGCTGCCAGTGTGTATTGCATGCTCTTTCTTCGGAGAATGGCCTTGTTGGTCTTTCTCATTCTTCTGTCCTTGATCAACGACATCTGCTCGTCAGACATCCAATTTCCGATATTCATATCCAAGCCGGGGTACATCAAGACAAGACCATCTGGAATCGGAAGGCTGGTTTGACCAAGGTACTTTCGTGTATCGGTGGAACCGGCTTCGATGACCATGAGGGTAAGACAGGTAGCAAGGTTTCCGCCCGCACTGTCACCCGTAATGACAATCTTCGGTACAACCTCCCCCGACATACCAACGCATTTGCCACGACTTGCAATGATTGTACTGTACACATCGAAACATTCGTTCAGCGCATATGGGTAGGGGAACTCGGGAGCCTTTCGGTAATCCAAACTCAAGACTGGAAGACCCGTCTTCCCAGCCCATGCAAAAAGCTTGTCATCATTTGTTCTCGGGTTCATCGCCACGAATCCGCCTCCAGGAATATCCAACACCAGCTTTGTGTGATTCTTGAGCGCGGAGAGCGGCCCATCAAAATAGAGCCAGCCGTTGACAGGTTGCTTGTAATCGCTATTCGGAGGTCTCGGGATTCTAATCGCGCGGGGAGGATATCTCATGAATTGAGGTCGCATCAAATTCGTAAGGAATGCGAGATAAGGCGTCGTGCCTTTATTCCAACTGACACGCAAATGCTCAACTGTCAACATCCCTCTGACCTTCCTGACCTTCTCATCGGCTTGTTCAGCTGCAAGGAGATAGTAGGCCGTGAAGACGATGCTGCAAAGGTCCCTCAACCACTTCCGGCGTATCCGCATCGCTGTCCAGAATCCAGCATCCAATGCTGTTGTCACCCATGTTGCGCGGAAGTAGGACCGAGTGTAGAGGTTCGCGAGAGGTTCGGGACATTCGAGGCCGAGTAATTTGCCCAGGTTTCGTGCAATGTAGAGGTAAAGCATTGTTATGACCACGGTCTGCCATGGTGTGAGGAAATTCGAGAGTCTTCGGGACAGTTTGCGTATCGTAGGCGGGCCATGCTTATGTCCTCTGCAGTGAAGTTAGCTGCTGCATTGCCTCCAGAAAGAAGACAAACGTACCTGAAGAGGTAGAATGACCAGAACGAGACAACTGCCAGGACTTGGACTCGTCGAAACCTGACTGACGGGCGACCCAAAACATGATCTGAAGAGCCTCAATTAGCAATCCATAGGCAATTTTGGTCTGCAGAGGCCATACCTATCATCGCGACATTTGATGCAGTCTATTGTAGAGTAGAAAGAGCGACCCCAAGGAGGAATGTAGCTTCGAGAACAAAGCGCCAAGATTGACATGTGAGTCCATGAAGGAAACTACCACCACAAGGATACCAGCACGAGCCAATGCTCTAAGCACACTCTATTCTATCAATCACAGTCTGCGCATGCAGAACGAAGGCGCGGCTGGAGAAGAGGCGGAATCTTGCGGAGCCAGGTCATCGTTGTGGTAAACTCGAGAAGTCTTGTGATCCGACCGACCTCGAAACTGCAGCTGGGAGGGCCTCGGCGTATGTTCCTGCGGCGTTTAGGACATTTCTGCACCGAATGAAAGCGTGGCGTGCAGGGGCGGGAAGGGCAATCGCGGCATGGAGCAGACGTTGATTGGAGGTGAGTGGTGGGAGCTCGTCTCCGGTGTCAGATGTTGTGAAGGAAAATGCATGTGATGATATGATGACAAAGGCTGCACGTGATCACCTTAATCTACCTCTTCTCGATTGAGTCTGGTTCACATTCTGGCTGGGATGAGAATTCGAAAATGTGTAGCTGATACTGTACACATTTTTTATTTGTTGAAAACTAGTGTGCAGTAAATGGATGGTGCTGGGCAACATTGCCAGTCCAATATCCTGGGGCTGCGTACTCCCCCTCCCCCTCCAAGGCCCCCGCAAGTCCCTCCGGAAGATGCCCTACGAGGCACCGCATGCACATCTGCATTTGCTCCCATAAATTGGTGTCCGGTACAATCTGTACTCTGCCAGTGTGCAATGCTTCTGCAGTCCTCATCAAGCAGCGCTCCTCGTTGCTGGACCTTACCATGCTCCTGCCCGCACTTCCTCACCCCAACCTCTTCTCCAACCCACCCCTCTTCTTCCCCATATGCTTAACCCTAAACCTCTTCTGCCTATTCGCGCCCCTCTCCAGACCACCCTGATACTCATTCCTAGCCCTAGCCTGAAGGCCCTCCATCTGCTTCTCCATCACCATCAAAGCCCGCTGCTGCAGACCTGATACTCCCGCTAGACTCATCTCCGCACCTTTTCTCAATACCACCCTCTGATCCTTTGATTCCGTAGTGTCAGTCGGTATTTCAGCTTCATCTCCACTTTCAGTGAGAAGATGTTGCTGAGGAGATGTAGAGCGTCGTCGCTTTGAGAGATGTCGTTGGGATGATCGAGGTTGCGATCGATGACCTAGGACTTTGCCGGATGGGAGACGGAGCGAATCTTCGATCTTCACCGCGCCATCTATAATCTCCGCATCGTCCTTCTCGCTTCCTTCGGAACCGAAATCATAGAACTCCCACAGCTCACTCTCTTCATCGTCAAGATCGAGCTTGCAATGCCCCTTCCCTCGCATATGGTCCTGCACTCCAGCTTTCGTGTGTCTTTCCTTGTGACAGAAAATACATTCGTGGAAGACATGGACCAGGATATGGAGGTAATGGAGCAGGGAGGATACGTCGTTGAGGTGGTCGGCGGAAGGGATGATGAAAGTGTGGGCCTCAGACATATGCTTCAAATTGTCCTGCATCGAAGGAGAGTCCCAGTTGCAGAATAGACATTGCGCCGGGTCAAAATCCTCTTCCTCATTAGACGAAAGAGGGCTGAGTGAAGCAAAGTCTTCCGGTGCAAGAGATTCTAGCTCGTCGGACCTCATGACGTGGTTCTTTGCCTTGGCATGTGCCTCCCACCTCTCATCCTCACTTCCAGATTCCGAGGCTAGCACTTGCGTGTCAAATACCTTGAAGGAAATCGGAGGTAGTGCAGCAATCTTTCGTTTCAGATTATAAACGCTGTTCTCGTCAACTCTGCAACAATCCAATGACGAAATGGAACTCACTGCCACTCCTCTTTCATATGCGCTCTCTTCGCCTCCTTACCCTCGAAACTTGCAAGGCATGTTGTGCAACTGAGCCCCTGCTCAGTGGTATTTGCGCCTGCCGTTGTAGTGTTTGTCGTTGCGTCTGGCATAACTTGTGTACTGATTGGCAGAACTCTCTGCTCCCACTAAAGCGCAAAAGTTGTTGTTGATGAATGAATGGAAGAGATAATGAACAAAGGAGTGGAGAGTAGTACTTGTACCTCCCAATTCCTCTTGTATTAAATCTCAATCGAGGCTGTAAGTTTGTTGCGTCCCCTGTAAAGCCCAATCGGGGAGTTGAGAGAGAGTGATGAAGCTCGACTCACGGTGACTCATTTGCGCCTTCAAGCCTGAGAACCAGGTCTGAGGTCAGGCACTCGCCGAGCCTCGCTGCCAATGACGTCATGTTTTCGGAAATAGAAACATTGGAATAAATTGAGACGAGAGAACTTCTCGGGGGTTGCCCTGAGTCATACAAGTGAATGGGGAGTGTTGAAAACGGAGTGTAAGAGAAAGGAAAGTGTGGCTGTGCCATGAGATTGGGGGGAAATTGTGGGGCTGAGCGCGGCTTGCAGCGGGACCTCAGAACGCCTCACTGAGCTGTGGAACTCACTCATCAATCTCACGTCCTCACTCCACCTTCAACAAATAAATTTCACTACCATGGCCACGAGGATAGCCCCGCAACCTCCATCTCCAACTTTACTCACCCTGCCGACCGAACTCCGCCTCAATATCCTAAAATATGCATTCTACCTTATTTTACGTTTATTTTATGCACGTTGTTTTTGGATATTATTACTATTAGTCACTTTTACGCACTGTATTTCTTTATGTGGGTTTTTGTCTTATTGTAGTTCCCCTCCTACACTACGCCCCTGCATCTTGCGTTGTCTCGTGTGTAACGTACACGACCCTAAAGTAGTGCTGGAGCAACGTGTATCGTACGACAATCACATCTCTATGCCATAGTGCAAAGCGTACGCCAAGCTGTGGCACAAAGGCCATATCTGCTACCTACCTATCGAAGGTGTCTCTGGTCTTGCGATGGGGCCAACACACAAGTTGTTAAAGATAGCCATGCCTAAGATGCAGATGCGCGCTGTAGTGTGTAGAAAGCTAGCAGCGGAGTTGTAGGCCATGGAGTGGAAGAGGCGGTGAGAGCGCTGATGGTTCTCGCCGTCTAAGGTCCCATGGCTAGTCATCATAGAGATTGGGCGCACTTTGAAGCAGACACAGTAACAGGCGAAATCGGCTTCAGTCTGAAAATCAATGTTTTTAAACTTAACTCTCGCTTCTAGACACACTAGCCCTATTATAGCTAGTGGAATGTTAACCCCTACACTCGCTTACCTCCCCTGCTCCAGGGTATTGCATGTGAAATGTAGACTTCTACCTGAGGATTTAATCACATCGCCGATGATGATGATGATGATGATAGTTATTTACGTCCAGCGGGGCGTCAGTGAAACTGGCTACCTCCTATGACCTCCTATAGGGTATGGGGACGTGCTAAGCTATGGATTTACTATATAAGAGGACCTGTCTAACCGCAGAAAGTATTTCTAGTATAAGCGAACGTGCAGTGAGGCCTGTGACTATACACCTTCCCCGCTATTTAGGATAGTAACTAGATTATATATGAGAGGGAGACCCTTAGTGATTACTTAGAACGAGCGTATAGTGTAGGACTAATAGGTCGAGTTCAGAGCTAAAGAACACAGTGAGGTTTAAGGGCTAGAAACCTATCTAATAAATGAAAGGAAATAATATATTAATTAGTAGGTAGAGATAAGCCTAGAAGAATAAAAACTAATAGAACGCCCCTGAGGCCCAAATAAAATACTAAAGATCAAAAAGTTAAAGTAGACGAAATCCCCCCGGGGAGGGTACTATACTAACCCGGAGGATACCTAAACTAGTAAGAGCTTAGCTTACTAGTTAGTATATGCGCGCGTGAGCGTCTATATAGTAGCCCTTGATTTTAGCTTAGTAAGGGCAGATTTTAGAGTAGAACTCTATAAGAGTAAGAAGAGCTATAAAGTCTTCTAGCCTATTAAGTAAACTAGAGAGGTAATTAAATGCCTCTGTGTTTATAGATAATAGTACATTAAAGCGAGGCCTCTTAGGCTAGTATCCGAATTTCTTAGCTATTTTATAATAGCGAATAATGTATTCTAGGGCCTTGAGATACTCGTAGGAGTAAGTTAGTATAGTATTAGTATAGTTAAACCTCTAGTAGTACTAAGAGAAGTCCCTATATATAGAGTATATTATTAGGAGGTAATATAAAATAAGGTGTAATAACTCGAGTTCTAGTAGTAACTTAACCTTATAGTCGAGTTCCTACTTCCTATATTATATAGAGAGTTTAGTGTAATACTATACTCACTAGGTACTCTATACTTCCTTATATTACTATCTAAAGATTAAGTAGATACCGCTTATAGTTAATTTTAATACGAGACTAGAGTTATAGCTCTAGGAGGCACTAATATTAGTGAGCTTATCTACTACTTTATTCCCTTTAATCCTTATATACCTAGGGGCTTATTTGATTCTAATATCGTGGGTTTATATCACGCCTTAATAGTTATAAAAGGCCTATTATAAGGATTTGGAGGTATTACCTTATAGGTACTAGATAACTAAGGTACTATTTATATAGAGCGTAATACGATACTAGCTAATATCCGGGGGATAGTTCTTAATTATATAATAAAGACTTTTTTAAGTACTAATGATTACTGTATTAAAGACGTGAGAGAGTATATTAATAGAGCTATAGCCCTTAGTGATTTGGTATCTATTCTAGTAAATGACTTATTTATAGCCTATGGATTTAGTACCTTATTTGTTCTTTTTAGACTTATCTAAGAATATCGTGATATCCTCTAATAAGAGGGCTACTTACTAGCTCTTGAAGTTAGTTAATACTATTACTTTATTAACTCTCTCTATAGAGTTAACTAAATAACTAGGGCTAAAGTATAGTATTACTAGTCTTAGGCGAGGTATACTAGGGAGTAGAACCCCTAGTCTTTAGACCTTTATTTTAGGGTATTATCTATTACTAATACCCCTTCCCCTAATAATTTAGGGGAGGGGTGATTTATTAGACTAATAGGTAGTCCTCATTAATTATTTAAAGACGTATTACGAAGTATAGTTTTAACTCTTCGAGTATTATAATAATAGATAAGAGACTAGTATCCCTAAATAATATAACTATAGGGGTAGTTCTCTATACTAGTAAAACCCTATAGTAAGCGAGCGTGAGGGTCTTATTAACTATATTAATATATTACTTGTTTCGGGCACTAACTATTATGTCTCGGCTTTAGTATTATATATATAGTAGTTTAATATAGCTCATATACTATACTTTAGTTCTATAGAGTACTAAAGGTAAGACGTAGGTTATAACTACCTTCCTAAGGTATAAGGCTAGTAGTCTATCCTTAGTCTTAACTAGACTTCGGATATAGTTCGAGACCTAATAAGCCTTTATAGCTCGCTTAGTAATATAGTATTTAAATGTGAGTTTTTAGTTAAACTATATACTAAGCTATTAGAGGGCTAGCTAATTACTTACTTTAGGGGCTATAGTAATTAGTTTAATAGTGAAGGTATTATTAACTATATATAGTAGTATATAGTTACCTTATTTAGTAGATAAGTGAATTATTTCTAGTTTTTCTAAGGTAAAGAAGATCTTATTCGTTTCTCTATAGGCGAGGATATTATAGACGTCTAATACTAGATAATTAATATTAGTATCTAGTGAGTTTGAGATATAGTATAAGTAGATATTATTAGTATATCTAAAGTATAGCTTAGGGTCCTATATAATAAGCTCTACTAAATAGAGTATATAGATTATTAGTAATAGTAGTAATCCCTAGGGAGTACTATAGTTAATAGTATAGTAACTAGTAGTTTCTTTTTCTAGTCTAACTCTAACCTTCTAATTTATAAGAAAACTTCGAATAAGCTAAAGTAGGGGTAGTAGCTAGCCCTATTTAGTTATATAAGTAAGGAGTCTCTTAATAAGTAAGGTATTAAAGGCCCCTTAGATATCTATAGTAATTATTATTACTTGTATTCTAGCTACTAATATAGCTTTAGTGTCGTATATAAAAGTAGCTACGAGGTCTATTACTAAATACTTTAGGAGAGCGCCCTTATACTATAGAGAGAGAATACTATAGGTAAGGGTAGTCTAGGCTAAGTGTCTAGCTATAATTCTTTCGAGGCCCTTAGAGATACACGAGAGTAATATAATAAGCCTCTAGGATTAGATAAAGGGCTTGTCCTTCTTCCTAGTCTTTAGTATTATAGTGACTTCTATAAGTTTCTATAGTTGAGGGAAATAGTTAAGGGCTAAGTATTAGCTATAAAGGCTGTGGATAGCGTACTTAATTATATCCTAGTAAGATCTAAGTAGTCTAACTATAACTTAGTCTATCCTAGGGGAAGTACTTAATACCCTAATAATATATTATTCTACCTCCTTAAGAGAGATAATCTATTCCTAAGAGAGATTCCTAGTTCTATTCTAGTTATCTAGTAAGTCTTAATCGAGGTTATTATTTGTATTAAAGCGGCGAAGGACTTCTATATAGAGGGCTTCTACCTTCTAAAGTATGTCTTTAATCTAATTATTATTAATTTCTAGTAGTAAAGCTTTAAGGCTAGAAGCTAGCTTATATTATCTAATAACTTTATACAGGTCTTTATTACTACTAATACTATTAATTCGTTTTCTCTAGTATTCTCGTTTGGCCTTATAAACTATAGTTAAGAACTCCCGTGTCTTAGTAAGGACTTCGCTTATATAGACCTTCTTATATACTAAAAGGTATAATTAATATACTTCCTCGTACTCTAGTATCTACTAGGTAGCGGGGTTACCCTCTCCGTAGTCCGGTTTACCGGTTATCTAAATCGCTATACTAAGGACGTCCCCTAGTACTTTAATATAGCTATTAAGCTACCTAGGGCTTGTGATACTCTAGGGGTCAGAGAGGCTAGTAAGGCTATTATTAACTAGCTCCGTGAATTTAGGGAGGTCGTCTTTAGGGATCTAATAATTGAACTATTCCAAAGGGACTATATCTTAACTAGGGATAATAGTAACTTGTGTCTTATAATCTAAGCTATATTATAGGTTAGCTTAGATTAATATATAAGCGAAAGGGGTATTCGAGAAAGTGAGATCTAGGATATATCTATATCTCTAAGTAAGTACCCTAGAGGCCCTAATAAAGTCTATACTACTAGTTATAGCTTAGTATACTAGTTCCGCCCCTCGGTAAGTTAGTTTAATTCTAGGTTCGAATATATTATACTATATATTAAAGTTGCCTCTTACTAGGTAATTAGGGGGTATTATAAGGTATATAATATAGTTAATAATATTTGAGGTATTCGGTTACTAATAGGTATTAAGGATAATGTATCTATTAATATTAATCTAGAGAAAGTCCTAGTTATAGATTAGGTAGTATTATTATACTTTAAGTCTAGGTCCTCTCTATATATATATTATAACCCGAGGTCTCTTAGCCTCTCATTTAATAAAGTCTTCGCTTTCCTAGGAGTCGACTAGAGTATAGTAATTAAAGCCTAGGTAGTTCTAGGTCTTAGTACCGGGATAGGTCTAGGGCTCCTAGATATAGACTATATCTATATTTTCAATAAAGGTAATTTCTAGTATTATAATATAGTAGGGTCTCCCTTTACTAGTATTTACCTAGTAGACTTATAAGTCTCTATTCCTAAGTTATTATATATAATATAAGCTATAAGGCTATTATTAGCTTTCTAATATTTAGAGTTTAAATCATCGATTTCTATACTACTATTACTAAAGCTCTTAGTAACTAGGTTAGTAATATTAAGGTTCTTAGCTAATATAGTAGCTTATTAAGGGCGATCGCTAGAGGCTAGGTTAAATAAGGGTAAAGAGGATATTATAGAATCTACTTATAAGGATTCTTCCTTATAGTTAGTAACTACTATACCTTTCTATTTCTTTACCTTTATAATATTAGTAATAGCTAAGCCCTAAGCCTATAGCTAAAGTTACGAGTTAATTTGTATTTAGTCTTACTCTAAAGTAAGTACTAGTATATTAAGTTCTTAATACTCGCGGTTACTTACTCGATATAGGTAGTCTAGCTCTTTCTTCGTTAGTTTAATAAGTTTATTATTCTTTAAGTAAGGGGCTACTAGGTAATATTTATGTCTAGCTAAGAATAGTCTATAATAGTTATTATAACGTACTTTCTCTTTATAGTTTATCCTAGAAGAGCTTATATATTAGTTAGTCCTAGTACTATAGTTATTATAGTGCGAGTATCTAGTATACTTTATAGGGTTATAGTAACCTTAATAGCCTAGGTTATAATATATAATAGTAGTCTTTTTATTAATAGTCTTTAAGGGCTCACTAGTATTAAAGAGTTAAAAAGAGTATATAGGGGCTAGGAAAGAGATAATTTAGGTAATATAGCTTATTTCTAGGTTCGGGCTATAGCGAGAAGGTTAATAACTAACTAGCCGCTTAGTAGTCTATACTACTACCTCTTCTTTAATAATCTGTGCTATACTAATAATTATAGCTGCCCTTAGTCTAGAGATAGTCTAGAAGCTAGAAGGGACTCCTAGGATAGTATAGTTATATTAGATCTCGGGTTACTTAACTATTCTTACTCGGAAAATTCTAGTAATAATTTTGATATTCTCTTATATACTAAAGAGATCCCTAGTAGAGAGGTTAAATAGTATAATAGCTTATTTAGTTCGGGTTAGTGAGACTAGTAGGACTAAAGCTAGGGTAATACCTAGGACTTTAGTAGCGAGTTCTTAATAGAGTATAAAGAGTTCTTATTAATTTAGTAGAGCCTCGGGCTTAATTGAGATAAGAAGATAGTAATCTTCTTTCTTTTTCCCCTTCTTACTCGAAGTAAAGGAGGCGAGGGATACGCCTCTAGAGATTAATATAAGTCGGCTTCTAGAAGAGGAAGTAGTAGCTAGCTTAGTAGACCGAGATTTAGCCCCTGATTTTTTCGGGGTCTTTATAATATCTACCTAGGAGACGGATTTTGAGGTAGATATAGGTATACTAGTATTTAGTAAGCTCTTAATATAAATAAGGATATAGTTATTCGATTTAGTAAAGAGAGAGTTTATAAGGTAATAGATAATTTTATCGTATATATCTTATATGAACTTATACTTATTAGGCTTATCGTGAGCGGATATAAACTAGTCTACTATAGTAGTAAAGTCGTATATCACAGTATACTAGATATAGGCTTCGTATTCGAATACTTTAAATTAGCTAGAGATAGCCTTAGAAGTAGTATTATAGGTATATGTACTACTACCTAAGTCGAGATAGAGAGGAGGATTAATATTAAGCTCCTTTTATCTCTTAGAAGTATAATTAAGATTCGTGGGCGATTAGGGGTCTTATAGGTGTGTGAAGTCCGCTATTTAGGAGGCGAATTACGATGAATCCGCTATAGTAGGAGTAGAAGGCGATATTACTACTTAATCTAATACTTAAGAGTACTAGAAAAGGTAGAATAAAGCCTTAGAAATTAATTAAGAAGGTTTTTATATGCCTACGGGGCGTGGAATAAAAGTTATCGAGTAAATAGTTAGTTTGAGAAAAATGTTATAAGTATTAGTCTTACTCTAGGAGAGACCTAAAGCTTATTATTATTATCCTTATCCTTAGG
Organism: Hyaloscypha finlandica; assembly: GCA_021399475.1. Lineage (NCBI taxonomy): Eukaryota > Fungi > Ascomycota > Leotiomycetes > Helotiales > Hyaloscyphaceae > Hyaloscypha > Hyaloscypha finlandica. The sequence goes on from JAJTUR010000319.1 coordinate 12,084, forward strand.
ATCCTAGGTCTCGCGGGAAAGGGCAAGTAAATTATTCTAGAAGGTAGTTAATATTTGGTAAGGAGTAAGGAAGGAATAGGGCTTACTTAATACTAAAGAATATTAGCTATACCTTTAAGAGTATATTATATCTATAATATACTAGTAAGGATTACTTATCTTATATCTTAGATTATAATAGGAATTCTTATAGCCTAAACCGCTACCTCTATATAAGAGGTATAAGTACTCTAGTAAGATATAAGAGTAGCTTAGGACTAAGTATAGTCTAGATAAGTTAGGGTAAACTTCTAGAACCTATTAGTAGTATAAAGAAAGTAGTTTAGGCGTGATATAGTAAGTTAGAGAATCTAGGACATTACTAGAATTAGGAATAGGAATAGGGGCTAGGACTTATAGGATTATATTTCTTATTTATAAATTAATAGTATTTATATATTATATAGTTATTTACCTTAATATACTTAATATCCGGGATTTTAGCTATATTCTTAGAGTATTAGAGGTAGTAAGGACAAAGTATTATTATAGGTATATTTACTAAATAGTTAGTAATTAGTTAATACTAGAGGTTATTTATCTTAATTAAGGATATAGATAAAGAAGGTAAAGAAGGCTTAAAGGCTTAAAGAAGGCTTAGAAAAGAAGTTATAAATAGAGGTATATATAATTATATAAATAAAGAAAGAAAAAGAAGGTTAATTTATAGGAAAAGAGGGCCTTTTTATATACCTTTTCCCTAAATAATAATTATAGATTTAGGGCTAGGAATTTCTAGAATTTATAAAAGAAGGGATTCATAAATAAACTAAAAGATTAAATAAACTTCTCTAAGTTAGAAGAGTAATAAAATAATAACTAAGTTATAAATAAAGGCTTAAGAAGGGATTTATAAATAAATTAGAAGATTAGATAAACTTTTCTAAGCTAGAATAATAATAGAACTATACCTAAGTTACGAATAAAGGCTAAGATAAGATTTATAGAATAATTAAAAGATTAGATTAACTACTAAATAGTTATACTTACTATAGTATTATTACTTTATAAAAGAGAATTATAATAAGTAATATAAGAATAATTAAGCTTAATCTAGAGATAAAAGCCTTTAGGACTTTAATATAAAGTTATTATTAGGGCCTTAGGTTATACTAAGGGTATAGTTAGGCTCTACTTAGTTAAATAAACCCTATAATCTAGATAAAGACCTTTAAGACTTTAATACAGGGTTATTATTAGAGCCTCGAGTTATACTAGGAATATAGTTATTTAGAGGTATTAGAATAAGGCTATTTATAGAATACTAAGGCCTCTTAGGGATAAGGGCTTAAAGAGGGGGATATTATAAGGGGCAAAAGTATAAGGAGTATAAGTAATGAAGCGAGCGGGTATCTAGCGTCCCGTATATAGTTTCCTAGCTTAGTTAAGGTTTATATAGAGTATTAGAGTACTAAATTATACTTCCTAATTAAGTAAAGGATTAGTACTCCTCTATTTAGGCGCTAGGGAGTATATAGGAATATGAACTAAGCTTTAGGAATAGGTATAGATTAGTCTATATAATAAGAGTTACTTATTAGAATTAGTTATACTTGCAAGCGTCACTCTCAAGCTTACTTACCTTAACTACTTGTGTATTACCCTACTATTATACGCCTCACAAGAATCTAATAAAATAAAAGACGTTTATACCTCTATACCTTATACTATAGTATATTAGTAACTATATTTATATTTAAGATAACTTAAGCTAATAAGTCTATATTAGTACTAATATAGCCGATTTTAATAATGAAGTAGTCTTATAATACTAAAAATCGTCGAGTTGTCCTTATATAAACTACTAATACCTTAGCTTTTAGTTAAAGTTATTATCTCTATAATATTCTCTTAGTTACTTACTATAATCTTATATAGTCCTTAATAAAAAATTCTAGAGAAAAATAAAGATAAACCTCCTCTTATTTAATAGAATAAATTATATAATCCTCGATTTATAATTTTAATACGTTTTATATTATATTAATAATACAAGTTTATATAAGCGGTCTTATTACGCTTTATAATATATATATTAATTCACGAACTTGATTTGAATTATTATATTAAGACTATAACTATTAATACTTATATAGAGTATCTAAATAATAGATAATAGTAGTCTATAGTATTATAAATTAGGTAGAAATGCTACTTCCTTATATAATTTATTATATAACTCACTAGTTATATATTATATACTAATATAACCTCTTTAGTATACTAGACACGTAATGAGTTAATAGACTAGATAACTTTTGAGTATAGTTACCTATAGATACCTATTACTTAAGAAACTATATATTTTCGAAATTTTAGTATTAACTAAAATAAAAAGGTTCTTTAAAGAGAAGAGAGCGCGGTGGGTTCGGCCTTTAGTTATTCCGTTCCTTGATTAGTAATTAACCCGTACCCTGCTGCGCTAATACTACTAACTATATACTATTTCTGAAACTAGGTCGATTTTATTAGCGATATACTTATTAACAGGCTATTCTAATATTTCTTACTTAAAATTCCATTACTTTACCTTCGAAATTTGACTGAAGGTTATAACTCATTTCAAAGGCTTCATGGGAGCCGCAGACTGGCACCCATGTGAAGTAACTCTTCCACTACTGATCTGTTAGAATGATTAGTAATCAACCCGTGACCTGCTGTGTTAACACCATGTTTGTTTTTTCCTCCTCGGGGACCCATAAATGCTATCATCAACCTTGAACTTCACAAGGCCACCACCATCCAAACATCTTCCAGCTTGAAACAGCAGAATATCTTTGTGCACATAATCTATTATACTCCAACGATTATTCTCAGTCCCAACTACACTATGAACGTCGATATCAGGGAGCGAGGCATAACTATCATAGCGGAGCCTGATCACCAGCACGCCCAGCTAGAGTCTCCATCACCATCCGTGTGTTGACAAAACTCTGCTGACCTTCTGCAGCATTGTATTTGTCCATGGACTCAATGGGCATCCTCGAAATACCTTCCAACACGATGAAACGCTGTTCTTTTGGCCACGCGAACTCGGGAACGACCTGAAGGAATGCCGAATAATGACATTTGGTTACGATGCGAGCATAACCATTATGGCACAGAAGAGTCTTATGGGGATTCATGACCATGCTACGAGTTTATTGGGGCGTGTACGAAACGAGCGAGCAACGATGGCGGTGAGAAAATCCCCAGATTTTGGCAAACCTTTCTCATCAGACAACCTAGGCAAGGAACAGGCCACTGGTCTTTATTTGCCATAGCCTTGGTGGTCTAGTTGTGAAAGAAGTACCCTATCTCCCCCCAAAGCTTGAATGGATTTGATAAAAATAAGCAATAGGCTCTTCTTGCCAGTCAAAACGACCCAAACTATAAATCTATTCATCAAGCGACTCGGGCCGTGTTCTTCTTCGGCACACCTCACCGTGGTGCAGCTGCACTCGATACCAAGAGACTGAGTTTCTTGATGAATGTCGCCAGACTGTCATTTACACGAATCCCCCAGGAGCTTGAGAATTCGCTCCGAACAAGATCTACGGAGCTTTTTTCCATTAACGACAGATTCAGACATATCTCCACAATTCACACTCTGATTATCACATGTTTCTACGAGAGGGTGGAAACTCCTGGGCTAGGAGATTTGGTAAGTCAAATGACGAATCAATTATATCTCCTGTTACTAATATTACGCAGGTCGTCGACAAAGACTCGGCGGTCCTCGGGTACACGAATGAGGAGAGCATAGCAGTAGCAACTGATCACCGCGGCCTAGTCCGATACCAAGACGTGAATGATGATAACTTCGATTTTGTTAGGAAGACGATTCTCGTTAAGGTGGAGGATATATTATCTGCTACGGAAGCAGCGCAGGGTATTAACATCCAAATCACCGCCTAGCGGTGGACGAGACTGATAGATCTAGCATCTATTCACATCTTGGGGCAATTCGCATCCAGGATGACAATTCGTCAAAAGAACAGAATTCCCCTACTTACGTGGAACAACTGGTACGCTGCCCTTATCGACATTGGTGACTCTTGGAAGCCGGTTCACCAGTTTGGGATTACCAGACTAGGCGCCTACCTTGAGACTTGGATGAACCTCCTTCACATTTTTGGGGCTGAGGGTATTATCCATTCAAAACACATCTTGGAGCATCCTGTGAACCCAGAAGAGCTTCCCCCGGGCTTAATAAACCCAATCGCTATCGAATTGAACGTCGCAGTTCTGCTGGCTGGCTTGGCAGGATGTACCTCACTGACCCTGGATGGAAATGCACCATTGATAGGAAGTGGGAATGCGACTCTAAAATTCTCTTCGGCTGGACCAATGTCAATGATCGGCAAATACCACCAGAATATGAATTATCCAACTTACTTTCTGAACGACGTAGGCACGCTCAAACTTGCGTGTAGAGTGTCCTACGGATTCTTGGGTTACTGCAGAACAGGATGTCCTACAGATGAAAACTTTGCCAGCTACCAAGAAACTAGAATCTTCGATGATCTCAAGAAGAAGTGTTCCATCAGCAATCATCATTTTTATCCTTCGGGGGGAGGTAACACTGGCTTGAGAGTCCCAGCGGTCGCTCTCCTGGCAGCAGATACTCCACCTGCCATCCGAGTCCATGCAGCGAAACATTGTCGAATATATGAAGCAGTTTCGAAACTAGTCCGGGAGAGCAGTATTTGGACAAACCTGAATAACTGTACGACTGCCGACTTCGGGAAATGTCTGGGATCAGAAAGTAGCTCTGTCCTTACAATGTCGAAACCCGAATTTGAGAAAGAACCATTTCAGGGGGAGCGCTTTTCGAAGCGAGTGTTCAACCTCGCCGAGAGGAGTGGTCTGAATGGACAAGGATATAAGGTTCTGTCCCTTGGATTTTCCTGGTTGGCTTCGAAAGATGACTATCCGATCCAGCGGGAAATTGCCCAAAACGATGCGGTCAAAAACAGACCAGAATGGCCTCCAGCCTTCGCCGATGCCTCATTGGTTCTCATAGACGGGGTCATCGAAGGCAGTCTGCAGTTCCTACCACCGGGAGCTTCACGTCCAGAGTTCAGTTCTCAAGAAGATGAAGCAGACTTTCACACTGCAGTCAGTTTGCAGTTACAGGAGGTTGATTGGTGGCTCGGCAATAGCCAAGGTGTTGCAGCAAGCGAGACGTGTAGCCTACTCCACGCAATGTCTAGTTCAGGCGAAGATACACTTGTGGAGAACCCAGAGAATATTTCAAACTCGCTCCTGACACCTGATGGTCGTGATGATATGCGTGCAAGAGTTCGAGCACTGTTAGTATTGCGAGCAATTTTAATAGCTACCCTTTTTGGACTCTCATTAGATAGTAGCTTGTTAGAAGGAAAGCTTGGGAAGGAGTTTATTTTACTAGGCTAGTCTATAAGTGATAAAATAGTATCCTGAGAGATAAGACAAGAGCAGCTGGCATTCTCTGAGAGCAAACATAAACCTACCATTCCCTAAATAAACATATCAATACCTGTAACGCTATTCGGAGATCTCGTCATCTCCGAAGTAGGGACTTCCGGTGTGTTTGAGATACTACATGGACAGAGAACTCTTCAAGTGGCCGTTGTCAGCGTGATATTGTTCTTGGACGCACCTCGCTTCCTTCAGAGTGTACACACTTACTTTATATCACACTCGATTCCTCGAACAAAGGGCTTGTCAGAATATATTCATATTCAAATATTCCCTAGCTAGATATCCATCCAAGCCGAGTACCCAACCAAATCCAATCTCAAAACCCACCGCCCAACCAGATCCCATCTAAAAACAAAAGAAAAGCCAACGGTATATAGATAGATATATGCACATGGGTATCATACTCATACAGCACTTTCCGATCATCTCTGCTCCATAAATCCAGAATTAAACTCCATCCATACTATCCATCTCTCCATTCCTTCCTCTTCCAAACCCTTCCCACCCCACGAATTTCTCTGTTTAGTCTTCGGTTTGTTTCTTATCAAAGTCAGGGCCCATCGGAGCCAGAGGCCGACTCAGATCCAAAATAGCTCTAATCAACCCGCCAAATCCACTCCACCTTCTCCCCCTCACTCCTCGCTTTAAACAGCCACGTGTTATCCGTGCCATAAACCGCAAAGACTCTCTCTTCTTCCCCTCATTCCCCAGCTCTGCCTCTCTGTCCCTCACCATGTCCATCCCGCTGTAACAACCGCGTAATCTCAGGCTGGGAATCAGCCCTCGAGTTCCTCAAACTGACAACCCCCTCTTCCTCTAAACTGTCTCGGGATAGTCGAATCGATAGTTGGTTTTAACCCGAATAAGTTTAATTCTGCCGTAGTTTTAGCCGCGTTTTCTAGCGCTATTACTACTTAGTAAGGGTTTATATAGTCGCGTAATAAGCTTCGTAATTCCTTCTAAAGAACTCGAAATCTGAACTAAAGATATATATAAACTAAAGATAATTATACTAATATAATAATTATATATTTAACTAAAAACTATAACTTACTAATATATCTCTATATAGACTAATTACCTTATTTTTATATAAGAAAGACTAATTTAAAGAAAAAGTAAGGAGAGAAACTAAAACTATAATATTAGTTAGTAATTTTAGTAAAGTCTAAAAACTAAAGATATACTTACTCCTTATTATAAACTTCTAAAAGATAATTCTATTATCTATATATTTACTAATTATATTATATTCCTTATTTTTACTTTCTTCTTCTTCTTTTTAGTATCTCTCTTATATTATTTCTCTTTCTCTTAGTAGTTCTAAGATACTTACTTCTTTATAAGTTTATAAATATACTTATATAGAGGTTTAGTTAATAGAGGAATAGGAGCGAGAGGAGTAGTTAATATAAGAGGAGCTAGTATAAGCAGAGTAATTAATATAGAATTAGCTAGTATAATTAATATTTACTATAAGAGTAAGGAATTAGAGGAATTGGAATTAGAATTAGAGGAATTATTATTAGATAAGGATATTTTAATTAGAGCTTAAGGAGAGAAAGGTATATATTTAAGATACTATAAAGCTATTAATACCCTAAGTTCTACTAATACTTTTAAATCTTAAGATTTAGGAAATTAAGAATAATTAATTTAGGTTATAATTAATATTAATATAGTTATAGGAGTAATACACGTAAAGGTCACAGAGTAGGGAGTAGTATTTCTCATAGAAAAGAGTTAATTTAAAGCTAGCTAGAAAAGACTATAGTGAAGCGTGAGATCTCTAGGAATAAGTCCCTCAGATTCTAACTAAGCGAACCGATCGTACTAGACTATATATAGAGATCCCAGGCCTATAGCTATATAATACACCCCCTAGGAAAGTACGATTTTAGTACTTTCCTAATTAGAATAGTTAATTTTTTGTAAAATCACCTATAAAATCGTCCGAAAATACGATAATTAACGATTTTTCGGATTTTTCGACGATTTTTAGAGCCGTATCCGTATTAGGACTAGCGCGGTCGCTTCCCCTAAATCAATTAGTTTCCCGGGAATAGGTATAAAAAGAGCCTTATTTCACTACTTTATAGCTTCTATATTAATATGAACTCTACTATATGCTTATAGAGCTCTTCTCTAATATATCTAATTATTACAAATATAGCTTATAAGTATAGATTATTAACCTAACTCTTTCCTTTAGTAAAGAAAGTTCGTAAATCTTAAGTATAGTATTCTAAATACGCTTTTCGCTATATTTACTAACTTTATAGTATAGTAATATAGCTTATAAGACTACTATAAGTAGATCTCTAGATCTATAGATATATAGCTCATATTCTATAATTCACTAAGTCCCCTATTACTCCTAGTACTCCTTAACCTAAGGCTCCTACTAAAGGTAAACTAAAATTAAGAACTCCTCGTCTTACTTATAGCCTAGTCCGAGAGGTTCCTTACCTTAGTTACTATAAGTACTATAAGCTATTCCAAAGCTCGACTAACTTAAAATAGTGTCCTCTACTCTTAAGGGAAAGAGTAATAGTACTTACTATAACGCTATTAGTAAAGGTTCTCATTACTAGAAGTACGCTTCTAGTTATTCTTATATTCCTATTCCGCTCTCCTATATCCCTATTATATAGCTCTTCCTTATTAAGTATACTAATAAGTCTACTATGAAGAAGGTAAGCTCTTTCTCTCTTATTAGTACTACTAATTCTAATCTCTTAGAGTATATCTCTTATCTTAGGTACTTTATTCGTACTATACTTAAGATTACTAATACTAATAAGGAGGGCTTAAATAATAATAAGGATAATTAAGAGCTTAGTTCTAATAATAAAGAGATCCTTACTATTACTAAAAGTAAAAGTAAAGGTAAAGTAGTTAAAGAGAGCTTTAAGGAATAATCTAATTAAGTAAAGGGCCTTTTATATAAGCTTATTAATACTATTATTAAGCGTCTTTAGATCTCTTCCCCTTTAGCTTTATACTCTATTATTTATTAAATTCTATAAATAAAAGATATAAAAGAAAGCCTTAATTCCTATTAATTAATTATTTTAATCTTTGCTCTAATATCCTAAAGGTTTAGTAAAGCCCTAAAGCTCTTGAACTTATAATAAGGTAGATTTTTCATGAGTCTATTTACTAGTATACTACTCGTTTCTAGGTATATGATCTAAAATACACCTTTACTATACTCTTAATATAGCTATATATTCTAGATATCGATATAATTGAGCTTTATAGTAATCCTCTTATTCTACTTAGTAATTAGTTAAATAGTTTATTAATTATCGTAAAAGATTATCTAGAGCTCTCTAAGATCTAAGTATAGATCCTTAAATAGCCTCTATAGAACTATAGTCTCCTTTACTATATACGTAACTCTAAGTATTTCTAATTTAGTTAAAGAGGTCGTGACTATATTCTAGCGAGTAGCTTTCTATATAATAAGCTTACTAAATAAGGAAATCACATAGCTATAGCTTAATTAATATATATCTAGGTTATCTATATATAACGAATCGAATATAATCTATAATTATATCTCTCTATACTCTCTATTATACTAAATAACTAAAAACCTAGTCCTAAATAGATATCTAAGAACCTAGTCTATAGCTATAAAGTACTCTAGAGCTAGGTTCATAAGGAATTAAGAGAGTACTATAGCTATAAAGGCTACGTCTAGCCTAATTATAATTACTATATAGAGTAGTAATCCTACCTTCTCTTAATACACCTTGATTTAGTATAGATAAGCTTAACTAGTATATTTCTATAGCTCGATTCTAGGTAAAGGAGTACTAAGGTACTTCTTATCTACTATATTAAATCTTTTAGTAATCTTCTTAATATACGTATTATAGACTAGCTAGAGCTTTCTAGCTTTATAGTCTCTAATTACCCGAACTCCTAGCAACTACTCTATATCTCGTATATTATAAAGCTCATAAACCTCCTTAATTCGAGTAATTATTAATTTAGTACACGCTTCGTTATTCTTATAGTAGAGTACTTGAAAGTCATTTATATAGAAAATAATAAAGACTTTATAATCTATATTCACGTATATATAAGACTCTTTATTAAGCTAAGAGAGGCCAGTTCACTTAAGAGTATTAGTCTAGTACTTGTATTATAAAGTAAGAGAGTCCCTAAGCTTATATAGCGCTCGTTTTACCTCTACTATATATCCGAGCTACTTAAAACTATCTAGTAGCTTAACTACTACTTTAGGCTTATTAAAATTACGCTCTATATTAATAAATACATTTACTATATCGAACTACTTTATTTCTAGATTAAAATAAGCTATAATTATACTAGTTACCCTAAAAGACCTTATTACGAGTATAGTAATATATATAGATAAGACTAAAGTATCTTCTTAAAGATCTCTATATATAACTAGCCTTAAGTAGTAGTAGGTAATATACTTATCTAAATCTATCTTATATGTGAATACTTATTTTAAGGGAATTAGTAATAAGCTTACTTTATTAATAGAAATAATCCTCTAGTATTTACGAGCTTAGAGGTTATTTATTTCTAGCTTTATATCTACTATAAAGTACTCTCTATATAAGTATTTCTCTAGATCCTTTTATATCTTTAAAGGCTTTAGGAGATTACTAATATAGAGTTTTCTCATTATTATACTCCCTAGAGCTCTATACTCTAGGGGTACTTTTAACTAAACTACTACTATAATTATAATATATATAGTTTAATAATCGAACCCCTTCTTATAATTCTTTAGCTAATTAGGCTAGAGAGATCTTAGAAGAGATTCTAGGTAGTTGTTTTAATCCGAACCTTTTATTAAGTATAGTAGTACGCTTATAGCAACTATTATACTATTACTAGCTCTACCTAAATCGCTATTCTAATCGTCTCTCTTATATAAGTATATTCCGAATACTATATCTCTAGTTTTAATAATCTTCGGCTATTACTTTCTAGGCTTTAGTCTAGGTTTTACTCTTTTATTATCTACTTTAGTTAAGCTTTAAGCTTCTTCTATAGATATTTATCCCTTTTTAGAGGAGCTATTCGCTCCCTTATTAGGAGTTCCTCTTACTATAATAATAGGAATATTTAGTAGATCTTATAATTAATCCTAAGGAAATCCTTCTCTACTTTTATTAGTTTAGTATACTTCCTTAATAGTTCTAGTATACTCTATTATATTATCCTCTATTATATTAGGGCTATTTAGGAGCCTAGTACCTTTAATTCTATTACTCTTTAGCTCTAGTATACTTTTAGGTTCTAGAGTACTTTATAAATATTATAGGCTAGGCCTTTATATAAAAAAGACTAGTAGTTTAATTAACTAAATAGAATTCTCTAAGGAGAAAAGAGAAGAGAAAAAGGAAGCGAGGATAGGAATCGTATTCCTTAAGGTATCTAAGCTCCCTAAGTAATACTTAGGTTACTCTATTAACTAAAGAGGGTATATTATATAATCACGGATATATCCGAGGTTATATAACCTAAGCGAAGGCTCTCTAGTTAAGTATATTAATCGGGTCTTAACTTATTATATTACCCCCTCTTTACCTACGAATACTAGCCCTATAAATATATAAGTAAAACTTCCTTCTATCTAATACTCTCTTCCTA